>CM070487.1:47611029-47636029 GCA_036324585.1 Champsocephalus esox
GTGTGTGTGTGTGTGTGATTACAGTAATGTCTTAATGACAGATGACATCACACCGTCAGTCAGACCATCTGTCTCCACTCGGGGAACATTAATAATACAAATATTAATAAATAATAATTCCCACTTTCAGGACACGAGTACTTCAACTATATTACCGTGAACAAAAAAATAAATGAACAGGACAAATATTATCTTCCACTTCAATTAAGAACTGAATGTAAATAAAATATTTATATAATTATTATATAATTCACACACACACCTACATGAAACCGATATCCTCAAAGAAACACTACCTTGAGCAATAAATAAATATTTAGGAAAGTTTTTTAGTAAAATAAACGATTTGTATTTTGCGATATTAGATCACAGAAGTTAAAATAATGAAACGTCAGCTTCGCTCCGTACGAACAGAAGCTTTGTGCATTGGATTTGTATACAAAATGAAGATTAGCCGGATATAGTATACGTCAATATTATTCGGTTATTGTACTTTTGGGTGTGCTTATTTATTTTGTATTTTTCATATCGTGTATTCTTTAGATACTTCTTTCTACTGTGTCCTTAGTCCTGTGTCCTGAGTCCTGGATCCTGAGTCCTGGATCCTGAGTCCTGGATCCTGAGTCGTGGCTGAACCCGTCTCTGCGGTCCTGCCAGACTCGTCATGCCCCTGATGGCTTCCACAGGATTGTAGCTGACATCCTCGTGGATTCATCTTCTTATTACAGACACTTGCATTTCAATGTCAATCAATCAATCAATGTTTATTTATATAGCCCAATATCACAAATGTTACATTTGTCTCAGTGGTCTTCACAGTGTGTACAGAATATCAGTATGACAATACGACACCCTCTGTCCTTAGACCCTCACATCGTACAAGGAAAAAACTTCCAAAGAAAACCCAGTTTAAAGGGAAACATGGAGAAACCTCAGGGAGAGCAGCAGAGGAGGGATCCCTCTCCCAGGACGGACAGACGTGCAATAGATGCCGTGTGTAAATTGAAAAGATAATACATTTGCAACATAGGTAGTCCAAATGTTTGGAAATGCATGTGTGTATAATAGGAAGATGAATCCACGAGGATATCCATCAGGACCGATGATCCAGGACCACAGCCACGACTCAAGATCCAGGGCTCGCGATCCAGGACACAAGACCGCAGGATCATCCATGACTCCGGATCCCAGCATATATAGACCCCAAAAAGAAAGACATGTGGGGAAGCTGGGTTAATCGGAACATGAGAGTACACAGGTATAGACAGAGAGAAGGAAGAAGTGAGATGTCCCCCGACAAACTAAGCCTATATCAGCAAAACTAGGGGCTGAATCTAATCAGCCCTAACTATAAGCTTTATCAAAAAGGAAGGTCTTCAGCGCACTCTTAAAAACGGATAGGGTGTCTGCCGCCCGAACACAAACTGGAAGCTGATTCCACAAATGTGGAGCTTGATAAGAAAAGGCTCTGGCTCCCATTGTACTTTTAGAGACTCGAGGAACAACCAACAACCCTGCATTCTTGGAACGCAATGCCCTAGTAGGCCAGCAGGGTATAATGAGTTCTTTAAGGTAAGATGGCGCCTGCCCATTAAGGGCTTTGTAGGCGAGAAGAAGAATTTTAAATGCTATCCTGTGTTCTATAGGGAGCCAGTGTAAGGCAGCCAGAACAGGAGTAATGTGGTCCCTTCTCCTAACTCTGGTTAGTACACGAGCCGCAGCATTTTGAATCAGCTGAAGCCACTTGATTGACTTCTTGGTACTCCCTGATAGTAAAGAGTTACAATAATCCAGCCTAGAAGTAACAAATGCATGGACTAGTTTCTCTGCATCGCTTTGAGGCAAGATATGCCTGATCTCTGCAATGTTACGTAGATGGAAGTAGGCGGTCCTTGAAATTGATTTTATGTGGGCGTTAAAGGATAAATCCTGATCAAATATAACACCAAGATTCCTTACAGTCTCACTGGAGGCCAAATTAATGCCATCCATAGTTAGTATATCTTTAGATAATTTGTTTCGTAGATTCTTCGGGCCAAGTACAATAACTTCAGTTTTGGTCGTGTTTAACATCAAAAAGTTTAAGGTCATCCACGTTTTTAAGTCCTTAAGGCAGTCTTGAATTTTATTTAGATGATTAATTTCATCAGGCTTGATTGATAAATATAGTTGAGTATCATCCGCATAACAATGAAAGTTTACAGAATGATTCCTTATAATATTGCCTAACGGAAGCAAATATAATGTGAACAAAAAAGGTCCGAGCACTGAGCCCTGTGGCACTCCATGGCTAACTTTGGTTTGCGTGGAAGATTCATCGTTGACACATACAAACTGAGAGCGTTCAGATAGATAGGACCTGAACCAGCCTAAAGCAGTTCCCTGTATGCCAACCAAGTGCTCTAGTCTTTGCAATAGGATATCATGGTCGATAGTATCAAATGCAGCACTGAGATCGAGCAACACAAGAATAGAGACAAGTCCCTTGTCTGAGGCTATTAGAATATCATTTGTGACTTTAACCAGAGCTGTCTCTGTGCTATGATGTGTTCTAAAGCCAGACTGAAAATCTTCAAATAAATCATTGTTTTTTAAGTAATCATTGCATTTCCTAACATTCGGACTATATGCTGTAAAATGTATTATCTCTTGGATTTCCACACGGCATCTATTGCACGTCTGTCCGTCCTGGAGAGGATCCTCCTCTGCTGCTCTCCCTGAGGTTTCTCCATGTTCCCCTTAAACTTTGGGTTTTCTCCGGAAGTTTTTCCGTGTACGATGTGAGGGTCTGAGGACAGAGGGTCTGAGGACAGAGGGTCTGAGGACAGAGGTCTAAGGACAGAGGGTCTGAGGACAGAGGGTCTGAGGACAGAGGGTCTGAGGACAGAGGGTGAGGGTGTCGTATTGTCATACTGATATTCTGTACAAACTGTGAAGTCCACTGAGACGAATGTAACATTTGTGATATTGGGCTATAAATAAACATTGATTGTGTATGCTGCAAGTACAAAACAATATTCCAATTTGATTAATAAAATATAAACTAATCGGATATAGTGATCTCAAGATATTAAAATGATTGATCACATGACTAGTGAGTCTTCAGGTTCTAATGCAGAAGAAGCTTTTATGAGGACATTGTGTTGGCCGTCAAATCCCATAACACGTTAGTTCCCCCTGGTTTGTGTTGTGCATCAGACAGAGATAAAGACACGAGTCAGAAAGAACGAGCCTGTTTATTAGCCCTCATGTTAATCATCAACATCATCATCATCCATCTTCCTCTTCCTCGGCCACCGACAGTCCCGTGGCTCGGGTTCATACAACTCTATCTGTCAATAGAATCTAATAGAAAAATCTGCAGGTTACAGTTAGGACGTTTGTCCATTAGAAAAACAACAGAAACCAAGAAACCAAAAAAGCTCCCAGTCACCCCTTCAGGACGAGGGGTGGGGGGCGAGGAAGATCTAAAAACCGGAGACGGCGATTTTATAGCCAGTCTCTGGATTTTTGGGGGCTCAGCCGGGATCAGATTCAGACCCGAAGCCTTGATCTGAGGCTGGACAACGAGCCGCCGTCACTACAGCTCTCCTCGCCTCGGAGTCGCCACGCCAACGGGCTGCAGGAGCGCTCAACACCACGATAACGCTCACATGGTCCGATTACAGACAAATAAAAAGTCCGGGCAGCTTTTTTTAAAGCGTGGCGACGTCCGTTGAGACGCAGACAGACGGAAGAAGAGATAGAGACAGTTAGCCTAGCAGTCTTGAGAAAATAACACACTCAGCTTCTCTTTGCAAAATCGGTTAGACACAACACGTGAATTAAACAATATCATTGTTTTAACAGGATAACAAAGTACATTTTTTAATCTGGAGAGCACCCGCCAGAGTGGAACATTTACACAAACCATATTATCTTATCGACAAACTGAATATTCAAAACTGGAGATTTAAATAGACCCCCTGCACAGGAGAACGCATTATTATCGTCGTCATTATTATTATTATCACCATCGTCACACATACAAGAAGCAGAACCACCGATTCAAAACTCAACAGACGCCAGATCTCCCTCAACGCAAGACAAACCTCTCTGTGGTCCGACACACAAATACACAATGCTAACACACACACTGCTAACACACACAAGGCTAAAGGCTGGAATCACCCCTCTACGAAGGTATGCTAAAGGAGGCATTATGGGTTAAACCTGAAACTCTCAACAAAAAAATACTTTGCGTTTATACATGATTTTAAAATATCCGAAATAACGTTTGAGAGACACAACCCAGCCTTAAGGACACACAACAGCTCACACATACACACACACACAACCTTTGGCTAACAACGTTCACACACAGTTAAGCTAACAAACATACAGCACCATTAAACTACAACACACACAATTTTGCTAATGAAGTCCAGCTAGCATATGACTAGCTTAAAATGCTAAAAAAACTAGCTAACAAACATTCGGCTAATTCAAGGAGATTTTGGAACGCTGACACATTATTCAAAGATGTTGCTCCCTTAGGTAGCCCGGTCACTCACGTATATAAATGGATATAATAGTTTTGTTCCGGCAGTTTGTTGGCAGGTTGGATTAGCTTCTTTTTAGGTAGCAGGTTGGATGTCATATGCTAGCTTACTAGCTAACAAACATTCGGCTAATTTGGGGAGATTTTGAAACACTAAGACATTGTTCAAAGATGTTGCTCCCTTAGATAGCCAGGTAACTGACATAGACAAGTGGATATAATGGATTTTAATTGTTTCAAATTCATTCGGGATTTTGTTGGCAGTTTGTAATAGCTTCTTTTTAGGTAGCAAAGTGGATTTATTTTTTTTTAGGAAGTAAATGCCAGTAAAGGTTTTTTGGAGCTAACAGACAGCCATCTGTCACAACACACACATCTATGCAAAGTTAGCTCATGGGAATAAATTAGCTATTGTTATATTGCCAGCGCACTAACAAATTAAAGTTTCGAAAAGCTGAGACATGTTGCTTCGTTAGCTAGCTATCGATTGGTATCAAATAAATTGGCCTAAATTAGTCAATTGTAATAGTTTTTCATTGTTCTGGCAGTTTGTTAGCGGCTACAACTAGCTTCTTTTTAAGTGGATGAATGGATGTTATGAGTGTATTTGGGGCTTTACGTAATTCTGATGAAGGTTCTTTGGAGTCTTTGCTAGTGTTGTTATCAAAATGGATGAAATTTAAAATATTTCCTGAGTGACAAGAGCGTTATGTGCTAATAACTCTGGTATTTGATCTGTGTCGTGGGTTAGCCGAAACGAACACACGAACAAACAGAAAGATTTTAGTCTCCGCTTTCTTCCAACGAAAAATCGTAACGCACACGTTCAGTACAATCTAACGTACAAGAAAAAAGTGAAATCTGACACGTTTTTACTGAGGAACAAAATGAGCGAATAAAACGGCTAACAGAAACAGCTAATCCACCACATGCACTCAGCGAACACACAGTTGAGGTAACGCACATCTCGTTGCTAACAAGCTAGCTCGCCCGTTTAGCTAACGCACAAGCTAATAGAATCGATAACTTCATTGATCAGCTCCTGACACTTCGTCTACAAACAAATCGACAAACGAGAAACACGGAGCCAAGTTACAACAACAATAATAAAGTTTCACTTTGTAAGAAAATAGTAATCCTCCCCATGTTTAAATGAGGGCACGTGGTGTCGGCGGGAGATCAGGACACAAACTGCTCGACCACAGAGAGATCTGGCTTTAGACAACGCAATATAGATCGTCATTTATTCATCATCACATCATAAAAACTAAAGAATCACTATAGAGATACAGGAATAAGAACTATCATCAAACCAAAACAATAAACGCGTCATTGCACCTCCAAGATGGCGACGAAACAGGTAAAATTAGAGAACAGACCCAGCGAGCACAAATTTAGTACAAAAAATAACTGACGGTAAAACATTAGATTTCCATCCGACGCTATTAAAATATTTCTATGCCAAAATAAAAAAAAATAACTGAGTCAACACACACACAATCTGACGCATGCTTAAAAACATTATCACAAACAAAAATGTCTTACTCAAGACTGCTAAGCCTCATACCGTTGTCTTAGTGGAAAATAAAACTAGACAAAATATAGATTATACTGGATTTTTTTGTTCGAAGCCACACTGATACATCTTTAAGTTCAAGTTTGATAAAAAATAAAACAAAAAGAAAAACCAGGCCTACACCGTGGAGAGCGAGAGACCGGAGGCTAGTCCCAAAAAATCTGCCCGACAAAATATTTCGACTTTGTAAAGTTAAAAAACAGAAAAGAAGAGAGTTCGTGATTTTTCAGTTAATCCTTAGTTTTCTCTACAAAAGGAAGGAGGAGGAAGCGGCAGAGCGATGCTAGGAAACCCCGATTCGGTTTGCCGTTGACGACCAATCGGAGGCCTTCGCCGGTGAGGGAGGAGCCTCTAGTGATCCTGCGGGGACAGGAAGTGACATCACAGACGCACCATGTTTAACAACCTTTCTTTAAACATACCTGAACAAAAGCCAACATTTGGATAAAATAGTGGGATTAATTCAGTTGGACAGAAACCAATAAAGTCCGTTTAGCTAAAAACAACCATTGTTGACTGTTGGTCAGCAGGTATTGAACCTACCTGTATCTGGGCGGCGTTCCACAGGTAGGGCTGCGTTCTGTAATATTCTGCTAACGCTGCGGTGTAGTCCGGCACCGAACTCTGCTGAGACGACTGACCTGGGAACACACAATAACACGTCAACAATCAGATAACGCCCAACATGGCTAGCAAACAGAAGGACAAACACAGTAAAGCTAACGGACACAGTAAAGCTAACGGACACAGTGTTAGCTAACGGACACAGTGTTAGCTAACGGACACAGTGTTAGCTAACGGACACAGTGTTAGCTAACGGACACAGTGTTAGCTAACGGACACAGTGTTAGCTAACGGACACAGTAAAGCTAACGGACACAGTAAAGCTAACGGACACAGTATAGCTAACGGACACAGTAGCTAACTAAAGTATAGCTAACGGACACAGTAAAGCTAACGGACACAGTAAAGCTAAAGCTAACGGACACAGTAAAGCTAAAGCTAACGGACACAGTAAAGCTAACGGACACAGTAAAGCTAACGGACACAGTAGTAAGCTAACGGACACAGTAAAGCTAACGGACACAGTAAAGCTAACGGACACAGTAAAGCTAACGGACACAGTAAAGCTAAAGCTAACGGACACAGTAAAGCTAAAGCTAACGGACACAGTAAAGCTAACGACACAGTAAAGCTAACGGACACAGTAAAGCTAACAGTAAAGCTAATGCCAAAGTAAAGCTAACAGTAAAGCTAACAGTAAAGCTAACGGACACAGTAAAGCTAACAGTAAAGCTAACGGACACAGTAAAGCTAACAGTAAAGCTAACAGTAAAGCTAACAGTAAAGCTAACGGACACAGTAAAGCTAACGGTAAAGCTAACGGACAACGGTAAAGCTAACGGACACAGTAAAGCTAACAGTAAAGCTAACGGACACAGTAAAGCTAACAGTAAAGCTAACGGTAAAGCTAACGGACACAGTAAAGCTAACAGTAAAGCTAACGGTAAAGCTAACGGTAAAGCTAACGGTAAAGCTAACAGTAAAGCTAACGGTAAAGCTAACAGTAAAGCTAACGGTAAAGCTAACGGTAAAGCTAACGGTAAAGCTAACGGTAAAGCTAACAGTAAAGCTAACAGTAAAGCTAACGGACACAGTAAAGCTAACAGTAAAGCTAACAGTAAAGCTAACGGTAAAGCTAACGGTAAAGCTAACGGACACGGTAAAGCTAACGAGTAAAGCTAACAGTAAAGCTAACAGTAAAGCTAACGGTAAAGCTAACGGTAAAGCTAACGGACACAGTAAAGCTAACGGTAAAGCTAACAGTAAAGCTAACAGTAAAGCTAACAGTAAAGCTAACGGTAAAGCTAACGGTAAAGCTAACGGTAAAGCTAACAGTAAAGCTAACAGTAAAGCTAACGGACACAGTAAAGCTAACAGTAAAGCTAACAGTAAAGCTAACGGACAAAGTAAAGCTAACAGTAAAGCTAACGGACACAGTAAAGCTAACAGTAAAGCTAACGGACACAGTAAAGCTAACAGTAAAGCTAACAGTAAAGCTAACAGTAAAGCTAACAGTAAAGCTAACAGTAAAGCTAACAGTAAAGCTAACGGACACAGTAAAGCTAACAGTAAAGCTAACAGTAAAGCTAACGGACAAAGTAAAGCTAACAGTAAAGCTAACGGACACAGTAAAGCTAACAGTAAAGCTAACGGACACAGTAAAGCTAACAGTAAAGCTAACAGTAAAGCTAACAGTAAAGCTAACGGACACAGTAAAGCTAACAGTAAAGCTAACGGACACAGTAAAGCTAACAGTAAAGCTAACGTAAAGCTAACGGACACAGTAAAGCTAACAGTAAAGCTAACGGACACAGTAAAGCTAACAGTAAAGCTAACAGTAAAGCTAACAGTAAACGCTAACAGTAAAGCTAACAGTAAAGCTAACAGTAAAGCTAACGGACACAGTAAAGCTAACAATAAAGCTAACAGTAAAGCTAACAGTAAAGCTAACAGTAAAGCTAACGGACACAGTAAAGCTAACGGACACAGTAAAGCTAACAGTAAAGCTAACGGACACAGTAACGCTAACAGTAAAGCTAATGGCCAAAGTAAAGCTAACAGTAAAGCTAACAGTAAAGCTAACGGACACAGTAAAGCTAACAGTAAAGCTAACAGTAAAGCTAACAGACACAGTAAAGCTAACAGTAAAGCTAACGGTAAAGCTAACGGTAAAGCTAACGGACACAGTAAAGCTAACAGTAAAGCTAACGGACACAGTAAAGCTAACGGTAAAGCTAACGGACACAGTAAAGCTAACAGTAAAGCTAACAGTAAAGCTAACAGTAAAGCTAACGGTAAAGCTAACGGTAAAGCTAACGGACACGGTAAAGCTAACGGACACGGTAAAGCTAACAGTAAAGCTAACGTAAAGCTAACGGTAAAGCTAACAGTAAAGCTAACGGTAAAGCTAACGGACACAGTAAAGCTAACGGTAAAGCTAACGGTAAAGCTAACGGACACGGTAAAGCTAACGGACACGGTAAAGCTAACGGACACGTAAAGCTAACGGTAAAGCTAACGGTAAAGCTAACGGACACGGTAAAGCTAACGGTAAAGCTAACGGTACACAGTAAAGCTAACGGTAAAGCTAACGGTAAAGCTAACGGTAAAGCTAACGGTAAAGCTAACGGACACAGTAAAGCTAACGTAAAGCTAACGTAAAGCTAACGGACACAGTAAAGCTAACGGACACGTAAAGCTAACGGTAAAGCTAACGGTAAAGCTAACGGTAAAGCTAACGGTAAAGCTAACGGACACGGTAAAGCTAACGGTAAAGCTAACGGTAAAGCTAACGGACACGGTAAAGCTAACGGTAAAGCTAACGGTAAAGCTAACGGATTGCCATGCACTAAAACCTATAGAAACACGAAGGGAGACGGAAAGCATGAATGAGCGTCTCTAACAGCTCAGAGAGAGGCGGCGGCTCGTACTCTGTTTCTTGTAGTAGTCCTCCCAGGCCTTACTGTAGTCCGTCATCTGGGGCTGGCTCTGCTGACCTGCACACACACACACACACACACACACACACACACACACACACACACACACACACACACACACACACACACACACACACACACACACACACACACACACACACACACACACACACACACACACACACACACACACACACACACACACACACACACACACACACACACACACACACACACACACACGTTAAATCTGAAGCTAAATCACAGAATCCAGTTTATCGGTGAGTTCACACATACAAGGAATCTGCTTTGGAGTTTGACTGAGTGCGTGTGTGTGTGTGTGTGTGTGCGTGTGTGTGTGTGGTGTGTGTGTGCGTGTGTGTGCGTGTGTGTGTGTGCGTGTGTGTGCGTGTTTGTGCGTGTGTGTGTGTTAGGGCTGCAACAAACGACTAATTTGATAATCGATTAATGAAACGATTAATCGACTATTCTGACGATTACGCCCAATCTCTCAGCGCTCCGATTCATCTTTTAGAAGTAGCTTGAGGTTGCTTTAGGCAAACTAACGATGAAGACAATAAAGATGAATACTTGATCCAAAAACACATATTATTAAATTAACACATTGTGAACTAAATTAACATGCTGTTTATTTAAATTAAATAAATAATATTTAGAAACAACAGTGTTCTAACACATGGTATGACATAATGTGGAGACAGAGCTGAGACCAGAACAGCTGGGACCTTGACAAACTAAGAGCTCACTTTCCTCTCATCAGTAACCCGTGCTTGAATCACGAGTTAACTCCGTGTGGCTGCGAGCGCACAGAACACCTGACTGGAGACGTTCCTCTGGATGGAGTGTGTGAGTGTGCGTGAGTGAGTGAGTGAGTGTGTGAGACTGAGTGAGTGAGTGAGTGTGTGTGAGACTGAGTGTGTGAGTGTGCGTGAGTGAGTGAGTGAGTGTGCGTGAGACTGATGAGTGAGTGAGTGTGTGTGAGACTGAGTGTGTGAGTGTGCGTGAGTGAGTGAGTGAGTGAGTGTGTGTGAGACTGAGTGAGTGAGTGAGTGTGTGAGTGTGTGTGTGACTGAGTGTGTGTGTGTGTGCGTGAGTGAGTGAGTGAGTGTGTGTGAGACTGAGTGAGTGAGAGTGAGTGAGTGAGTGAGTGTGTGTGAGTGTGACTGAGTGAGTGTGTGTGTGTGTGAGTGAGTGTGAGTGAGTGTGTGTGAGTGAGTGAGTGAGTGAGTGAGTGTGTGTGAGTGTGACTGAGTGTGTGTGTGTGTGCGTGAGTGAGTGAGTGAGTGAGTGTGTGTGAGCTGAGTGAGTGATGAGTGTGAGTGTGAGTGTGCGTGAGTGAGTGAGTGAGTGAGTGTGGTGTGTGAGACTGAGTGAGTGAGTGAGTGTGTGAGTGTGTGAGTGTGGTGAGTGAGTGAGTGAGTGAGTGTGTGTGTGAGTGAGTGTGTGTGTGTGAGTGAGTGGTGAGTGGTGTGTGTGAGTGAGTGAGTGAGTGAGTGTGTGTGTGTGTGACTGAGTGTGTGTGTGTGTGCGTGAGTGAGTGAGTGAGTGTGTGTGTGAGTGTGTGTGTGAGTGAGTGGTGAGTGTGAGTGAGTGAGTGAGTGGTGTGTGTGAGTGAGTGTGAGTGAGTGTGTGTGAGTGTGAGTGAGTGAGTGTGTGTGAGTGTGACTGAGTGAGTGTGTGTGTGTGTGTGTGTGTGACTGAGTGTGTGTGTGTGAGTGTGAGTGAGTGAGTGTGTGTGAGTGTGTGAGTGAGTGAGTGTGTGAGTGTGTGAGTGTGTGAGTGTGTGTGTGAGTGTGTGAGTGAGTGTGTGTGAGTGTGTGACTGAGTGGTGTGAGTGTGAGTGTGTGTGGTGGTGAGTGAGTGAGTGTGTGTGTGTGATGAGTGAGTGTGTGTGTGTGTGAGTGTGTGTGTGTGAGTGGTGAGTGAGGTGAGTGTGTGTGTGTGGTGTGTGAGTGTGTGTGTGTGAGTGTGTGAGTGTGGGTGTGTGAGTGGTGGTGTGTGTGTGTGAGGTGTGTGGTGTGTGTGTGTGGTGTGAGTGTGTGGTGTGTGAGTGGTGTGTGTGAGTGTGTGTGGTGTGGTGGTGAGTGTGTGTGTGTGTGTGGTGAGTGGTGTGGTGTGGTGTGTGTGAGTGTGAGTGTGTGAGTGTGTGTGTGAGTGTGGTGGGTGTGTGGTGTGTGGTGTGTGGTGGGTGGTGAGTGGGTGTGTGGTGTGAGTGAGTGTGTGTGTGGTGGTGTGTGAGTGTGTGGTGTGTGTGTGTGAGTGTGGTGGTGTGTGTGTGTGTGGTGTGTGGTGTGTGTGTGTGAGTGTGTGGTGTGTGGTGTGGTGGTGTGTGTGGTGTGGGGTGTGGTGGTGTGTGTGGGTGGGTGTGTGGTGGTGTGTGAGTGTGTGGTGTGAGTGGTGTGTGTGTGGGTGTGGGTGGGTGGGTGTGTGGTGTGGTGGTGTGTGTGTGTGTGAGTGGTGGTGTGTGTGTGAGTGTGTGGTGTGGTGGTGGGAGTGAGTGTGGTGGTGTGTGGGTGTGTGGTGTGGTGTGTGTGGGTGTGTGTGTGGGTGTGTGTGAGTGTGTGGGTGGTGGGGTGTGGTGTGTGTGAGTGTGTGGTGTGTGAGTGGTGTGTGGTGTGGAGTGTGTGAGTGGTGTGGTGTGTGGTGTGTGAGGTGGGTGTGTGAGTGGTGTGTGTGGTGGTGGGTGTGTGGTGTGTGGTGGGTGTGTGGTGGGTGGTGTGTGTGGTGTGTGAGTGGTGGTGGTGAGTGGTGGGTGGTGGGTGAGTGTGGTGGTGAGTGGTGTGTGGTGTGGGTGTGTGGGTGTGTGGTGGGTGAGTGAGTGTGGTGAGTGTGAGTGTGGTGTGGGTGTGTGTGTGTGAGTGTGTGTGTGTGAGGGTGTGTGTGTGGGTGTGTGTGTGGTGAGTGGTGTGTGGTGGAGTGGTGTGTGTGTGTGAGTGTGTGTGTGTGTGTGTGAGTGTGTGTGTGAGTGAGTGTGTGTGTGAGTGTGGTGTGTGACTGTGAGTGTGTGTGTGTGTGTACCTGTGAGTGTGTGGTGTGTGTGAGTGTAGTGTGTGTGTGTGTGAGTGTGTGTGTGAGTGTGTGTGACTGTGTGTGTGTGTGTATTAGTGTGTGAGCATGTGTGTGTGTGAATTAGTGGTGAGTGTGTGTGTGAGACTGAGTGTGTGTGTGTGACTGAGTGTGTGTGTGTGACTGAGTGTGTGTGTGTGACTGAGTGTGTGTGTGTGACTGAGTGTGTGTGTGTGACTGAGTGTGTGTGTGTGTGACTGAGTGTGTGTGTGTGTGACTGAGTGTGTGTGTGTGTGACTGAGTGTGTGTGTGAGTGTGTGTGAATTAGTGTGTATGAGTGTGTGTGAATTAGTGGTGTGTGTGTGTGTGTGTGTGGTGTGTGTGGTGAGTGTGTGTGTGTGTGAATTAGTGTGTGTGTGTGTGTGTGTGTGTGTGAATTAGTGTGTGTGTGTGAATTAGTGAGTGTGTGTGAATTAGTGTGTGTGAGTGTGTGTGAATTAGTGTGTGTGTGTGTGTGTGTGTGTGTGTGTGTGTGTGTGTGTGTGTGAATTAGTGAGTGTGTGTGTGAATTAGTGAGTGTGTGTGAATTAGTGTGTGTGAGTGTGTGTGAATTAGTGTGTGTGTGTGTGTGTGTGTGTGTGTGTGTGTGTGTGTGAATTAGTGTGTGTGTGTGTGAATTAGTGTGTGTGTGTGTGTGTGTGTGTGTGAATTAGTGAGTGTGTGTGTGAATTAGTGAGTGTGTGTGAATTAGTGTGTGTGAGTGTGTGTGAATTAGTGTGTGTGTGTGTGTGTGTGTGTGTGTGTGTGTGTGTGTGTGAATTAGTGTGTGTGTGTGTGAATTAGTGTGTGTGTGTGTGTGTGTGTGTGTGTGAATTAGTGTGTGTGAGTGTGTGTGAATTAGTGTGTGTGTGTTACCAGGGTCCTGTTGTCCAGCGTTCTGCCAGTTCGTCTGGTAGGTGTTTCCCCAGACGCCGGTGAGGAAGGTCTGCCCGCTGCTACACACACACACACACACACACACACACACACACCACACACACACACACACACACACACACACACACACAGTTTTTTAACAAAGGTCGTGTTTCTTTCTTTATGTCACCCCGTGAAGACAAGTGTCTGTCTCTGTCTGGACTTCTTCTCTCGTGATTTCAGAACGCCAGGGATCTCCCCACGCTGGGATGTACTTTATGAATCCCAGCGTGGGGAGAGGTTGTTGCAGCAGCACAAAACAAACTAAGACGGAGAGATACATCTCGATGTTCGTGTGGTTCCCCTTGCTAACCCTCAACGGGTCCGTGCGTCTCTGGTTGAGCTTACTTCTGGTGTGCGGCCGGGCCCTGGGTGAAAGGACTGAAGCCGAACCCCCCGTTGCTCATGATGCCTGAGCCCTGCAGAGGACACACACGGGCAATCAATTCAGCAGCCCGTCAGTTACATCAGGGAAAGCATATCGTACTTTTGTTAAATAAGTCACTAAACATGTTTGTACTTTTGTGACTGAGTGTGTGTGTGTGTGTGTGTGTGTGTGTGTGAGTGTGAGTGAGTGAGTGAGTGAGTGAGTGTGTGTGAGTGTGTGTTTGTGAGTGTGTGTGTGTGTGAGTGAGTGAGTGGTGAGTGAGTGTGTGTGAGTGTGACTGTGTGTGTGAGTGAGTGAGTGAGTGAGTGAGTGAGTGAGTGAGTGAGTGAGTGAGTGAGTGAGTGTGTGTGAGTGTGTGTGTGTGTGTGTGTGTGTGTGTGAGTGAGTGAGTGTGTGTGAGTGTGAGTGAGTGAGTGAGTGAGTGAGTGAGTGAGTGTTTGTGAGTGTGTGTGTGTGTGTGTGAGTGAGTGAGTGAGTGTGTGTGAGTGTGAGTGAGTGAGTGAGTGAGTGAGTGTGTGAGTGAGTGAGTGAGTGAGTGAGTGAGTGAGTGACTGTGTGTGTGTGAGTGAGTGAGTGAGTGAGTGAGTGAGTGTGTGTGTGTGAGTGAGTGAGTGAGTGAGTGTGTGTCTGAGTGACTGTGTGTGTCTGAGTGACTGTGTGTGTGTGAGTGAGTGAGTGAGTGAGTGAGTGAGTGATGTGAGTGAGTGAGTGAGTGAGTGTGTGTGTCTGAGTGACTGTGTGTGAGTGAGTGAGTGAGTGACTGTGTGAGTGAGTGAGTGAGTGAGTGTGTGTGTCTGAGTGACTGTGTGTGAGTGAGTGAGTGAGTGAGTGAGTGAGTGTGTGTGTCTGAGTGACTGTGTGTGTGTGAGTGAGTGAGTGAGTGAGTGAGTGTGTGTCTGAGTGACTGTGTGTGTCTGAGTGACTGTGTGTGTGTGAGTGAGTGAGTGAGTGAGTGACTGTGTGAGTGAGTGAGTGAGTGTGTGTGTCTGAGTGACTGTGTGTGAGTGAGTGAGTGACTGTGTGAGTGAGTGAGTGAGTGTGTGTGTCTGAGTGACTGTGTCTGAGTGAGTGAGTGTCTGAGTGACTGTGAGTGAGTGTCTGAGTGACTGTGAGTGAGTGAGTGAGTGAGTGTGTGTGTGTGTGAGTGAGTGTGTGACTGTGTGAGTGTGAGTGAGTGAGTGAGTGAGTGAGTGAGTGTGACTGTGTGAGTGCTGAGTGAGTGAGTGAGTGAGTGAGTGAGTGAGTGACTGTGTGAGTGAGTGAGTGAGTGAGTGAGTGAGTGAGTGAGTGAGTGAGTGAGTGTGAGTGAGTGAGTGAGTGTGTGAGTGAGTGAGTGAGTGAGTGTGTGTGTGTGTGTGTGTGTGTGACTGAGTGTGTGTCCTGAGAGGTGCGGTTGTTTTGCGTACCCCGATCTTGTCGTCGATGAGCTGCCGGGCCAGGTCCATCTGCTGGGCGGAGCCTCTGATGGTGAAGACCCGGGTGTTGGGGTCGGTGGAAGGGGGGGGGTTCCTCTGCAGCTCCACGTGAGCTCCAGACTGCTGGTTAATACTCTTAATGGTTTCTCCTCCTGCAACACACACATCGTTCGGTTACATACGTACTGGGATGTACCGTTTCTGTGGTGGTCCCTGAAGGCAGCATCTCTCCCTCTCAAACGTTCATGGTTCTTACATATTTAGTTCAGCAGGATAATCTCCACATATTAACACCACTTTATGTAAAAAGCTAATGTTGGGCTATAGAGGAACTACAGCACGGTCACATGACTTCACGTCACCACCGCTAAGCTAAAGGAGGCTAATGTTGGGCTATGAAGGAACTACAGCACGGTCACATGACTTCACGTCACCACCGCTAAGCTAAAGGAGGCTAATGTTGGGCTATAAAGGAACTACAGCACGGTCACATGACTTCACGTCACCACCGCTAAGCTAAAGGAGGCTAATGTTGGGCTATAAAGGAACTACAGCACGGTCACATGACTTCACGTCACCACCGCTAAGCTAAAGGAGGCTAATGTTGGGCTATAAAGGAACTACAGCACGGTCACATGACTTCACGTCACCACCGCTAAGCTAAAGGAGGCTAATGTTGGGCTATAGAGGAACTACAGCACGGTCACATGACTTCACGTCACCACCGCTAAGCTAAAGGAGGCTAATGTTGGGCTATAAAGGAACTACAGCACGGTCACATGACTTCACGTCACCACCGCTAAGCTAAAGGAGGCTAATGTTGGGCTATAGAGGAACTACAGCACGGTCACATGACTTCACGTCACCACCGCTAAGCTAAAGGAGGCTAATGTTGGGCTATAAAGGAACTACAGCACGGTCACATGACTTCACGTCACCACCGCTAAGCTAAAGGAGGCTAATGTTGGGCTATAGAGGAACTACAGCACGGTCACATGACTTCACGTCACCACCGCTAAGCTAAAGGAGGCTAATGTTGGGCTATAGAGGAACTACAGCACGGTCACATGACTTCACGTCACCACCGCTAAGCTAAAGGAGGCTAATGTTGGGCTATAGAGGAACTACAGCACGGTCACATGACTTCACGTCACCACCGCTAAGCTAAAGGAGGCTAATGTTGGGCTATAGAGGAACTACAGCACGGTCACATGACTTCACGTCACCACTGCTAAGCTAAAGGAGGCTAATGTTGGGCTATAAAGGAACTACAGCACGGTCACATGACTTCACGTCACCACCGCTAAGCTAAAGGAGGCTAATGTTGGGCTATAGAGGAACTACAGCACGGTCACATGACTTCACGTCACCACCGCTAAGCTAAAGGAGGCTAATGTTGGGCTATAAAGGAACTACAGCACGGTCACATGACTTCACGTCACCACCGCTAAGCTAAAGGAGGCTAATGTTGGGCTATAAAGGAACTACAGCACGGTCACATGACTTCACGTCACCACCGCTAAGCTAAAGGAGGCTAATGTTGGGCTATAGAGGAACTACAGCACGGTCAATCCACCAGTGGGGTATTTACGGACGTATTTTATACCGTAGAACCATATTTAAAAATCTCTTGAGCTTGAGATACTGCAACACTCGGGCGTAGAACAAGCCGGTTCCAAATTGAATTAATAAAAAGTAAAGTGGCACGAGATAAAGAGCCGAACGGGAGGGTTGCGTGGCGCCAGGCCTGCAGAAGCCCGTGTGCTACGTGCAGCCTGGAAGAAGGGGCTTTAACCCTTTAAGAGACAACAATGGCGAGCAGCAGCCATTCATCGCTGCGTGCGCGGAGGTCAAGAGGGTCGAGCAGCAGCTTCCACAATGAGAGACACAAAAAGGAACAGAAATGTCAAGTGCCCGACGTTTAGACACCATATGGTCTGCTTCTGTGCGTCTGGTGCCCCATTGCTAGAGGAGACCTGCTATTGGACAATGCTCATGAATATCTCTCACACACACACACACACGGGAACACACACACACACACACACACACACGGGAACACACACACGTTCTCTCTTCAGAAACCTCTCACAGATCGAGCTCATAAAAACTCCATCAACAGCTCGTTGAGATTAAATAAGAAACAATGACTCGGAAGAGGAGGAGGAGAGGAGGAGAGGAGGGGGAGGGGGAGGAGGGGGAGGAGGAGGAGGAGGAAGAGGAGGGGGAGGAGAGGAGGAGGAGGGAGGAGGGGAGAGGAGGGGGAGGGGAGGAGGAGGAGGAAGAGGAGGGGGAGGGGGAGGGGAGGAGGAGGAAGAGGAGGAAGAGGAGGGGGAGGGAGGGAGGAGGAGGGGAGGAGGAGGAAGAGGAGGAGGAGAGGAGAGGAAGGGGGAGGAGGAGGAAGAGGAGGAAGAGGAGGAGGGGGGAGGAGAGAAGAGGAAGAGGAGGGGGAGGAGGAAGAGGAAGAGGGGGAGGAGGAAGAGGAAGAGGGGGAGGAGGAAGAGGGAGAGGAGGAAGAGGAAGAGGGAGAGGAGGAGGAAGAGGGAGAGGAGGAGGGGGAGGAGGAGGAAGAGGAGGGGGAGGAGGAGGAAGAAGAGTAAGAGGAGGAGGAAGAGGAGGAGGGGGAGGAGGAAGAGGAGGGGGAGGAGGAGGAAGAAGAGGAAGAGGAGGAGGGGGAGGAGGAAGAGGAAGAGGGGGGGGAGGAGGAAGAGGAAGAGGGGGAGGAGGAGGAGGAAGAGGAGGAGGAGGAGGATTATGATTATGACGTGGACGAGGAGGAGGAGGAAGAGGAGGAGGAGGAGGAGGAAGAGGAGGGGGAGGAGGAGAGGAGGAGGAGGAGGAAGAGGAGGAGGTGGAGGAGGAGGAAGAGGAGGAGGAGGAGGAGGAGGAGGAAGAGGAGGAGGAGGAGGAGGAGGAGGAAGAGGAGGAGGATGGGAAGAGGAGGCGGAGGAGGAGAGGAGGAGGAGGAGTGAAGAGGAAGAGGAAGAGGAGGAGGAGGAGGAGGAGGATGTGAGGAGGAGGAGGAGGAGGAGGAGGAGGAGGAGGAGGAGGAGGAGGAGGAGGAGGAAGAAGAGGAAGAGGAGGAGGAGGAGCCTTTACATGAGTCAGTCTGGTTTCACGCAGAGATGGTTTTCTGAGATAATCAAACGGAGGAATCCTATTGGCCCAGAGAGGTGCGGCCTTCAGGGACATGACGTATAACGGCCCAGAGAGGTGCTGCCTTCAGGGACATGACGTATAACGGCCCAGAGAGGTGCTGCCTTCAGGGACATGACGTATAACGGCCCAGAGAGGTGCTGCCTTCAGGGACATGACGTATAACGGCGTTGGACCCGTTCACACCGAGGCAGGCTTCCTACCTTTGCCGATGACCAGCCCGCACTTGTCGGCGGGGATGGTGTATGTCACTTCCTGTAGCGGCCCGGGGGATCCCATCGTCCAATCACCACGGCCCCTGATCCTGCCGCTGCGCAGCGCCGAGCCGAACCCGTCACGCTCCTGCACAGACATTACCCATAATTACGCTTTGACTTTCGATGCAGACTTTTACCGCCATGTTCTGACCATATTAAAAAAATCATACTTCGAAAAAGAAAGTCTGAATTCTGTCTTTTTTATCAGAACGAAAGAAATCTCAGAATTCCAAATAAAATAAATGGAGCGAAGCCGGCGAGCTCGTTCAGGCAGTCGACTCGAGCACCGATGAGACATCAGCACGCGACGCGCCTCGTCCCCATAACAACCAACCAATCACATTCTCCTAAACATGCCGCTCGATTTGAGCTGCCAGGTCTTCCTGCCTCGCTGCGCTGCGTTCATGTTCCCGCTGCCGCCCACTTCACCCGCTCGCCCAGCTTCCACCCAGCTTCCGCCCAGCTTCCCCCAGCTTCCCCAGCTTCCGCCCAGCTTCCACCCCAGCTTCCACCCAGCTTCCACCCCAGCTTCCGCCCAGCTTCCACGCCCAGCTTCCACCCCAGCTTCCGCCCAGCTTCCACCCAGCTCCACCCAGCTTCCACCCCAGCTTCCAGCCCCAGCTTCCCCCCAGCTTCCGCCCAGCTTCCACCCCAGCTCCGCCCAGCTTCCACCCAGCTTCCGCCCAGCTTCCACCCAGCTTCCCCCCCAGCTTCCACGCCCAGCTTCCCCGCCCAGCTTCCACGCCCAGCTTCCACCCCAGCTTCCCCCAGCTTCCACCCAGCTTCCACCCCAGCTTCCACCCCAGCTTCCACCCCAGCTTCCCCCAGCTTCCGCCCAGCTTCCACCCCAGCTTCCGCCCAGCTTCCACCCAGCTTCCCCCCAGCTTCCACGCCCAGCTTCCACGCCCAGCTTCCACGCCCAGCTTCCACCCCAGCTTCCACCCCCAGCTTCCACGCCCAGCTTCCACCCCAGCTTCCACAGCTTCCACCCAGCTTCCACCCAGCTTCCCACGCCCAGCTTCCACCCCCAGCTTCCACGCCCAGCTTCCACGCCCAGCTTCCACGCCCAGCTTCCACGCCCAGCTTCCCCCCCAGCTTCCACCCCAGCTTCCACGCCCAGCTTCCACCCCAGCTTCCACGCCCAGCTTCCCGCCCCAGCTTCCAGCCCAGCTTCCACGCCCAGCTTCCACGCCCAGCTTCCACCCCCAGCTTCCACGCCCAGCTTCCACGCCCAGCTTCCACCCCAGCTTCCACCCCAGCTTCCACCCCAGCTTCCGCCCAGCTTCCACCCCCAGCTTCCACCCCAGCTTCCACCCCAGCTTCCACCCCAGCTTCCACGCCCAGCTTCCACGCCCAGCTTCCACGCCCAGCTTCCACCCCAGCTTCCACCCAGCTTCCACCCCACTTCCACCCCAGCTTCCACGCCCAGCTTCCACGCCCAGCTTCCACCCCAGCTTCCACCCAGCTTCCAGCCCAGCTTCCACCCAGCTTCCACCCAGCTTCCACCCCAGCTTCCCGCCCCAGCTTCCACCCAGCTTCCACCCAGCTTCCACCCAGCTTCCACCCAGCTTCCACGCCCAGCTTCCCGCCCAGCTTCCGCCCAGCTTCCGCCCAGCTTCCGCCCAGCTTCCGCCCCAGCTTCCGCCCCCAGCTCCGCCCCAGCTTCCGCCCCCAGCTTCCCCCCCAGCTTCCACCCCAGCTTCCGCCCCAGCTTCCACCCCAGCTCCACCCCAGCTTCCCCCCCAGCTTCCCCCCCAGCTCCCCCCCAGCTTCCGTCAGGAAATGCCTGAATTCTAACTATTATCAGAATTCTGTTCGTGAAAAACGTACTCAGATATTTAAATATGATTATTTTAACAGACATTCACGCGGTGGTTAAATATTTCTGCAGGTTACACTTTTATCATTTTACAGAAACATCAAACGGATCATTTATTTGTTTTATCCGGGAAATATATTTCTGCTGAATTTTCTTATTACGCATAAATAGTTTGAAAATCACCCTTTATGCCAAATCAAGTGTGTGTGTGTGTGTGTGTGTGTGTGTGTGTGGTGGGTGTGTGTCACCTGTCTGTCTCCGTGTCTGCGCGTGTGTGTGTTACCTGTGCGGTCTGGATCAGTTCATTGATCAGGTGCACGGCGTGCTGGCAGCGATCCGGTTGTCCCATCACCATGGCAACCCGCTCCGGACTGATGCCGTCATCTGCAGCGAGAGGTCAGAGGTCAACAAGAGCCCTTAATCTGGATTATACTGGTTTGAACAGACCCCAGTAATCTGGATTCTCTGGAGGTTACAGACCTCAGTAATCTGGATTCTCTGGAGGTTACAGACCTCAGTAATCTGGATTCTCTGGAGGTTACAGACCTCAGTAATCTGGATTCTCTGGTGGTTACAGACCTCAGTAATCTGGATTCTCTGGAGGCAACAGACCTCAGTAATCTGGATTCTCTGGTGGTTACAGACCTCAGTAATCTGGATTCTCTGGAGGTTACAGACCTCAGTAATCTGGATTCTCTGGTGGAAACAGACCTCAGTAATCTGGATTCTCTGGTGGTTACAGACCTCAGTAATCTGGATTCTCTGGAGGCATACAGACCTCAGTAATCTGGATTCTCTGGAGGTTACAGACCTCAGTAATCTGGATTCTCTGGTGGTTACAGACCTCAGTAATCTGGATTCTCTGGTGGTTACAGACCTCAGTAATCTGGATTCTCTGGAGGTTACAGACCTCAGTAATCTGGATTCTCTGGTGGTTACAGACCTCAGTAATCTGGATTCTCTGGTGGCTACAGACCTCAGTAATCTGGATTCTCTGGAGGTTACAGACCTCAGTAATCTGGATTCTCTGGTGGTTACAGACCTCAGTAATCTGGATTCTCTGGTGGTTACAGACCTCAGTAATCTGGATTCTCTGGTGGTTACAGACCTCAGTAATCTGGATTCTCTGGAGGTACAGACCTCAGTAATCTGGATTCTCTGGTGGTTACAGACCTCAGTAATCTGGATTCTCTGGTGGTTACAGACCTCAGTAATCTGGATTCTCTGGTGGTTACAGACCTCAGTAATCTGGATTCTCTGGAGGCAACAGACCTCAGTAATCTGGATTCTCTGGAGGCTACAGACCTCAGTAATCTGGATTCTCTGGAGGCTACAGACCTCAGTAATCTGGATTCTCTGGTGGTTACAGACCTCAGTAATCTGGATTCTCTGGTGGTTACAGACCTCAGTAATCTGGATTCTCTGGTGGAAACAGACCTCAGTAATCTGGATTCTCTGGAGGTTACAGACCTCAGTAATCTGGATTCTCTGGTGGTACAGACCTCAGTAATCTGGATTCTCTGGTGGTTACAGACCTCAGTAATCTGGATTCTCTGGTGGTTACAGACCTCAGTAATCTGGATTCTCTGGAGGTTACAGACCTCAGTAATCTGGATTCTCTGGTGGTTACAGACCTCAGTAATCTGGATTCTCTGGTGGTTACAGACCTCAGTAATCTGGATTCTCTGGTGGTTACAGACCTCAGTAATCTGGATTCTCTGGTGGTTACAGACCTCAGTAATCTGGATTCTCTGGTGGTTACAGACCTCAGTAATCTGGATTCTCTGGTGGTTACAGACCTCAGTAATCTGGATTCTCTGGTGGTTACAGACCTCAGTAATCTGGATTCTCTGGTGGTTACAGACCTCAGTAATCTGGATTCTCTGGTGGTTACAGACCTCAGTAATCTGGATTCTCTGGAGGCTACAGACCTCAGTAATCTGGATTCTCTGGAGGCAACAGACCTCAGTAATCTGGATTCTCTGGAGGCAACAGACCTCAGTAATCTGGATTCTCTGGAGGTTACAGACCTCAGTAATCTGGATTCTCTGGTGGTTACAGACCTCAGTAATCTGGATTCTCTGGTGGAAACAGACCTCAGTAATCTGGATTCTCTGGTGGTTACAGACCTCAGTAATCTGGATTCTCTGGAGGCAACAGACCTCAGTAATCTGGATTCTCTGGTGGCTACAGACCTCAGTAATCTGGATTCTCTGGAGGTTACAGACCTCAGTAATCTGGATTCTCTGGTGGTTACAGACCTCAGTAATCTGGATTCTCTGGTGGCTACAGACCTCAGTAATCTGGATTCTCTGGTGGTTACAGACCTCAGTAATCTGGATTCTCTGGAGGTTACAGACCTCAGTAATCTGGATTCTCTGGTGGTTACAGACCTCAGTAATCTGGATTCTCTGGTGGTTACAGACCTCAGTAATCTGGATTCTCTGGTGGTTACAGACCTCAGTAATCTGGATTCTCTGGAGGTTACAGACCTCAGTAATCTGGATTCTCTGGAGGTTACAGACCTCAGTAATCTGGATTCTCTGGTGGTTACAGACCTCAGTAATCTGGATTCTCTGGTGGTTACAGACCTCAGTAATCTGGATTCTCTGGAGGCAACAGACCTCAGTAATCTGGATTCTCTGGAGGCAACAGACCTCAGTAATCTGGATTCTCTGGAGGCAACAGACCTCAGTAATCTGGATTCTCTGGAGGTTACAGACCTCAGTAATCTGGATTCTCTGGTGGTTACAGACCTCAGTAATCTGGATTCTCTGGTGGTTACAGACCTCAGTAATCTGGATTCTCTGGTGGAAACAGACCTCAGTAATCTGGATTCTCTGGTGGTTACAGACCTCAGTAATCTGGATTCTCTGGAGGTTACAGACCTCAGTAATCTGGATTCTCTGGTGGTTACAGACCTCAGTAATCTGGATTCTCTGGTGGTTACAGACCTCAGTAATCTGGATTCTCTGGTGGTTACAGACCTCAGTAATCTGGATTCTCTGGAGGTTACAGACCTCAGTAATCTGGATTCTCTGGTGGTTACAGACCTCAGTAATCTGGATTCTCTGGTGGCTACAGACCTCAGTAATCTGGATTCTCTGGTGGTTACAGACCTCAGTAATCTGGATTCTCTGGTGGTTACAGACCTCAGTAATCTGGATTCTCTGGTGGTTACAGACCTCAGTAATCTGGATTCTCTGGTGGTTACAGACCTCAGTAATCTGGATTCTCTGGTGGTTACAGACCTCAGTAATCTGGATTCTCTGGAGGCAACAGACCTCAGTAATCTGGATTCTCTGGAGGTTACAGACCTCAGTAATCTGGATTCTCTGGTGGTTACAGACCTCAGTAATCTGGATTCTCTGGTGGTTACAGACCTCAGTAATCTGGATTCTCTGGAGGTTACAGACCTCAGTAATCTGGATTCTCTGGTGGTTACAGACCTCAGTAATCTGGATTCTCTGGTGGTTACAGACCTCAGTAATCTGGATTCTCTGGTGGTTACAGACCTCAGTAATCTGGATTCTCTGGTGGTTACAGACCTCAGTAATCTGGATTCTCTGGTGGTTACAGACCTCAGTAATCTGGATTCTCTGGAGGCAACAGACCTCAGTAATCTGGATTCTCTGGAGGTTACAGACCTCAGTAATCTGGATTCTCTGGTGGTTACAGACCTCAGTAATCTGGATTCTCTGGTGGTTACAGACCTCAGTAATCTGGATTCTCTGGTGGTTACAGACCTCAGTAATCTGGATTCTCTGGAGGCAACAGACCTCAGTAATCTGGATTCTCTGGAGGCAACAGACCTCAGTAATCTGGATTCTCTGGTGGCAACAGACCTCAGTAATCTGGATTCTCTGGTGGTTACAGACCTCAGTAATCTGGATTCTCTGGTGGTTACAGACCTCAGTAATCTGGATTCTCTGGTGGTTACAGACCTCAGTAATCTGGATTCTCTGGTGGTTACAGACCTCAGTAATCTGGATTCTCTGGTGGAAACAGACCTCAGTAATCTGGATTCTCTGGAGGTTACAGACCTCAGTAATCTGGATTCTCTGGTGGTTACAGACCTCAGTAATCTGGATTCTCTGGTGGTTACAGACCTCAGTAATCTGGATTCTCTGGTGGTTACAGACCTCAGTAATCTGGATTCTCTGGAGGTTACAGACCTCAGTAATCTGGATTCTCTGGTGGTTACAGACCTCAGTAATCTGGATTCTCTGGTGGTTACAGACCTCAGTAATCTGGATTCTCTGGTGGTTACAGACCTCAGTAATCTGGATTCTCTGGTGGTTACAGACCTCAGTAATCTGGATTCTCTGGTGGTTACAGACCTCA
>CM070487.1:47641029-47653529 GCA_036324585.1 Champsocephalus esox
GGACGACAACATGACGTAAACAACAAAGTGACGTAAACAACAACAGTGACGTAAACAACAACAGTGACGTAAACAACAACGTGACGTAAACAACAACGTGACGTAAACAACAACGTGACGTAAACAAGATGTCTCCTGACGTAAACAACAACGTGACGTAAACAACAACGTGACGTAAACAAGATGTCTCCTGACGTAAACAACAACGTGAACGTAAACAACAACGTGACGTAAACAACAACGTGACGTAAACAAGATGTCTGCTGACGTAAACAACAACGTGACGTAAACAACAACGTGACGTAAACAACGTGACGTAAACAACAACGTGACGTAAACAACAACGTGACGTAAACAACAACGTGACGTAAACAACAACGTGACGTAAACAAGATGTCTGCTGACGTAAACAACAACGTGACGTAAACAACAACGTGACGTAAACAACAACGTAACATAAACAAGATGTCTCCTGACGTAAACAACAACGTGACGTAAACAACAACGTGACGTAAACAACAACGTGACGTAAACAACAACGTGACGTAAACAAGATGTCTCCTGACGTAAACAACAACGTGACGTAAACAAGATGTCTCCTGACGTGAACAACAACGTGACGTAAACAACAACGTGATGTAAACAAGATGTCTCCTGACGTAAACAACAACGTGACGTAAACAACAACGTGACGTAAACAACAACGTGATGTAAACAAGATGTCTCCTGACGTAAACAACAACGTGACGTAAACAACAACGTGACGTAAACAAGATGTCTGCTGACGTAAACAACAACGTGACGTAAACAACAACGTGACGTAAACAACAACGTGACGTAAACAACAACGTGACGTAAACAACAACGTGACGTAAACAACAGCGTGACGTGACGTAAACAACGTGACGTAAACAACGTGACGTAAACAACGTGACGTAAACAACGTGACGTAAACAAGGGCCCTTTCTCATTTCATCAAATCCCCCTCCTCGACTCCTCGACTCCTCGGTCCTCCGGTAGTGACCCGGAAATGAATTTCAGCGCGCCATGTTGAAGGACATCTCATTTCTCTAAATGCACTTCGAGGACCGAGCGTCGAGGAGGCTCTCTGGAGGAGCTCTAACCGAGGAGAGAGGAGAGAGGAGGCTCTCTGGAGGAGCTCTAACCGAGGAGAGAGGAGAGAGGAGAGAGGAGGCTCTCTGGAGGAGCTCTAACCGAGGAGAGAGGGAGAGAGAGGAGGCTCTCTGGAGGAGCTCTAACCGAGGAGACACTGATGGCTCCTCCACGGTCCTCCTCGGCTCCTTCGCGGATGCATTTCCGGCAACAGAGATGTTTCAAAGAGGCGTGACGCACGGCCGGACTTATCTCAGCCAATCACAGCTCTGCATCCCCTGGATATTATTTTATTAACTGCTCTCATCGCGACGCGATGTTTACAGAGAGAACAGCTGTGAGGTGCAGAAAGCAGAGCAGTGTGTGTAACATACATCGCTCAGTGGAACAGGACGACTCTCTCTGCTTTAGTTTAGTAGATATCTACAAACAAAGAGTCGATACCTTTCTAAAACCATTCAGTGCTTCACAATCAAATACACCACGGCTGTAGCCTGTGTTAGGAGCTGTATATGCGTGTGTGTGGTGTAGGTGTGTGTGGTACAGTGTGTGGTACAGTGTGTAGGTGTGTGTGGTACAGTGTGTAGGTGTGTGGTACAGTGTGTGCGTCGATGCAGCGGACAGACTGGTCTCAGTTGGTGTGGTGTCCTCTGCTTACTTTTAATACTTGTAAATAAAACTTTTGGCCCGTAATTTATTTTCCTCATCGTAGCGACCAGAGAGGGGGGGGGGAGAGAGGGGGAGGGATAGAGAGAGAGAGAGAGAGAGAGAGAGAGAGAGAGGGGGGGGGGAGGGGGGGGGGAGAGAGAGGGGGGGGGGAGAGGAGAGAGAGAGAGAGAGGGGGGGGGGAGGAGAGAGGGGGGGGGGAGAGAGGAGAGGGGGGGGGGATATATCCAGTCTCTGATAGTGTTACGTTATTTTGAGAGTGCTCTGCTTGATTCTGAAATTGTATATATTTATATAAATATATACATATATATGTATATATTTATATAAATATATACATATATATGTATATATTTATATAAATATATACATATATATGTATATATGTGTCCGCATCTGTAGCCATTATCGTCTCATGACACCGCCCTGTGAGTGAATCAAAGTAAATATAGAAGTGGTCTTGAAGACGTGTGTCCCTCAGACAGAGGGTGAGCCTCCTGTCATCACTAATGGGACGTCTCTTTAAGATGACCGCTCAGAGGAGAGGAGTTCTCCTTCCTCTCACCGCCTGCTGCTTCCCCTCCTCTCTCCTCAGCTCCCCTCCTCTCTCCTCGGCACCCCTCCTCTCTCCTCGGCACCCCTCCTCTCTCCTCGGTTCCCCTCCTCTCTCCTCCTCTCCTCTCGGTTCCCCTCCTCTCTCCTCGGTTCCCCTCCTCGGCTCCTCCGCTCGCATCTCCTGTGGGCGGGACTAAGTAAAGAGGATAGGAGTCGAGGAGGGGAGTTCGAGAAATGAGAAAGGGCCAAGATGTCTGCTGACGTAAACAACAACGTGATGTAAACAAGATGTCTGCTGACGTAAACAACAACGTGACGTAAACAAGAGTCTGCTGACGTAAACAACAACGTGATGTAAACAACAACGTGACGTAAACAACAACATGACGTAAACAAGATGTCTGCTGACGTAAACAACAACGTGATGTAAACAAGATGTCTGCTGACGTAAACAACAACGTGACGTAAACAAGATGTCTGCTGACGTAAACAACAACGTGACGTAAACAAGATGTCTGCTGACGTAAACAACAACGTGATGTAAACAACAACGTGACGTAAACAACAACATGACGTAAACAAGATGTCTCCTGACGTAAACAACAACGTGACGTAAACAACAACGTGATGTAAACAAGATGTCTGCTGACGTAAACAACAACGTGATGTAAACAACAACGTGACGTAAACAAGATGTCTGCTGACGTAAACAACAACGTGACGTAAACAAGATGTCTCCTGACGTAAACAACAACGTGACGTAAACAAGATGTCTCCTGACGTAAACAAGATCTCCCTGACGTAAACAACAACGTGACGTAAACAAGATGTCTGCTGACGTAAACAACAACGTGACGTAAACAACAACGTGACGTAAAAACAACGTGACGTAAACAAGATGTCTGCTGACGTAAACAACAACGTGACGTAAACAACAACGTGACGTAAACAACAACGTGACGTAAACAACGTGATGTAAACCAACGTGACGTAAACAAGATCTCTCCTGACGTAAACAACAACGTGATGTAAACAACGTGACGTAAACAACAACAACGTGACGTAAACAAGATGTCTGCTGACGTAAACAACAACGTGACGTAAACAAACACGTGACGTAAGACAACAACGTGACGTAAACAAGATCTCTCCTGACGTAAACAACAACGTGACGTAAACAACAACGTGACGTAAACAACAATGTGACGTAAACAACAACGTGACTGTAAACAACAACGTGACGTAAACAACAACGTGACGTAAACAACAACGTGACGTAAACAACAACGTGACGTAAACAAGATGTCTCCTGACGTAAACAAGATGTCTCCTGACGTAAACAACAACGTGACGTAAACAAGATGTCTCCTGACGTAAACAAGATCTCTCCTGACGTAAACAACAACGTGACGTAAACAAGATGTCTCCTGACGTAAACAACAACGTGACGTAAACAACAACGTGACGTAAACAACAATGTGACGTAAACAAGATCTCTCCTGACGTAAACAACAACGTGACGTAAACAACGTGACGTAAACAACAACGTGACATAAACAACAACGTGATGTAAACAACGTGATGTAAACAACGTGAGGTAAACAACGTGACGTAAACAAGATGTCTGCTGACGTAAACAACAACGTGACGTAAACAACAACGTGATGTAAACAACGGATGTAAACAACGTGATGTAAACAAACGTGACGTAAACAAGATCTCTCCTGACGTAAACAACAACGTGACGTAAACAACAAACTGACGTAAACAACAACGTGACATAAGTAAACAACGTGACGTAAACAAGATCTCTCCTGACGTAAACAACAACGTGACGTAAACAACAATGTGACGTAGTAAACAACAACGTGACGTAAGTAAACAACGTGACTTAAACAAGATCTCTCCTGACGTAAACAACAACGTGATGTAAACAACGTGACGTAAACAACAACGTGACGTAAACAACAACGTGACGTAAACAACAACGTGACGTAAACAAGATGTCTGCTGACGTAAACAACAACGTGACGTAGTAAACAACGTGACGTAAACGACAACGTGACGTAAACACAACGTGACGTAAACAAGATGCTGCTGACGTAAACAACAACGTGACGTAAGTAAACAACGTGACGTAAACAAGATCTCTCCTGACCTAAACAACAACGTGACGTAAACAACAACGTGACGTAAACAAGATGTCTGCTGACGTAAACAACGTGACGTAAGTAAACAACGTGACGTAAACAAGATCTCCCTGACGTAAACAACAACGTGACGTAAACAACGTGATGTAAACAACGTGATAAACAACGTGACGTAAACAACGTGACGTAAACAAGATGTCTGCTGACGTAAACAACAACGTGACGTAAGAAACAACGTGACGTAAACAAGATCTCTCCTGACGTAAACAACAACGTGACGTAAACAACAACGTGACGTAAACAACAACGTGACGTAAGTCAACAACGTGACGTAAGTCAACAACGTGACGTAAACAAGATCTCTCCTGACGTAAACAACAACGTGACGTAAACAACAACGTGATGTAAACAACGTGACGTAAACAACAATGTGCGACGTAAACAACAACGTGACGTAAACAACAACGTGACGTAAACAACAACGTGACGTAAAACAACGTGACGTAAACAACGTGATATAAACAACGTGACGTAAACAACACGTGACGTAAACAAGATGTCTCCTGACGTAAACAACAACGTGACGTAAGTACAACAACGTGACGTAAACAAGATCTCTCCTGACGTAAACAACAACGTGACGTAAACAACAACGTGACGTAAACAACAATGTGACGTAAACAAGATCTCTCCTGACGTAAACAACAACGTGACGTAAACAACGTGACGTAAACAACAACGTGACATAAACAACAACGTGATGTAAACAACGTGATGTAAACAACGTGAGGTAAACAACGTGACGTAAACAAGATGTCTGCTGACGTAAACAACAACGTGACGTAAACAACAACGTGATGTAAACAACGTGATGTAAACAACGTGATGTAAACAACGTGACGTAAACAAGATCTCTCCTGACGTAAACAACAACGTGACGTAAACAACAACTGACGTAAACAACAACGTGACATAAGTAAACAACGTGACGTAAACAAGATCTCTCCTGACGTAAACAACAACGTGACGTAAACAACAATGTGACGTAAGTAAACAACAACGTGACGTAAGTAAACAACGTGACTTAAACAAGATCTCTCCTGACGTAAACAACAACGTGATGTAAACAACGTGACGTAAACAACAACGTGACGTAAACAACAACGTGACGTAAACAACAACGTGACGTAAACAAGATGTCTGCTGACGTAAACAACAACGTGACGTAAGTAAACAACGTGACGTAAACGACAACGTGACGTAAACAACAACGTGACGTAAGTAAACAACGTGACGTAAACAAGATCTCTCCTGACCTAAACAACAACGTGACGTAAACAACAACGTGACGTAAACAAGATGTCTGCTGACGTAAACAACAACGTGACGTAAGTAAACAACGTGACGTAAACAAGATCTCTCCTGACGTAAACAACAACGTGACGTAAACAACAACGTGACGTAAACAACAACGTGACGTAAACAAGAGTCTGCTGACGTAAACAACAACGTGACGTAAGAAACAACGTGACGTAAGTAAACAACGTGACGTAAACAAGATCTCTCCTGACGTAAACAACAACGTGACGTAAACAACGTGACGTAAGTAAACAACGTGACGTAAGTAAACAACGTGACGTAAACAACAACGTGACGTAAACAAGATGTCTGCTGACGTAAACAACAACGTGACGTAAGTAAACAACAACGTGACGTAAGTAAACAACGTGACGTAAGTAAACAACGTGACGTAAGTAAACAACGTGACGTAAGTAAACAACGTGACGTAAGTAAACAACGTGACGTAAGTAAACAACGTGACGTAAGTAAACAACGTGACGTAAGTAAACAACGTGACGTAAACAAGATCTCTCCTGACGTAAACAACAACGTGACGTAAACAACAACGTGACGTAAACAACGTGACGTAAGTAAACAACGTGACGTAAGTAAACAACGTGACGTAAACAAGATCTCTCCTGGCGTAAACAACAACGTGACGTAAACAACAATGTGACGTAAACAACAACGTGACGTAAGTAAACAACGTGACGTAAACAAGATCTCTTCTGACGTAAACAACAACGTGACGTAAACAACAACGTGACGTAAACAACAACGTGACGTAAACAAGATGTCTGCTGACGTAAACAACAACGTGACGTAAACAACGTGACGTAAGTAAACAACGTGACGTAAGTAAACAACGTGACGTAAGTAAACAACTTGACGTAAACAAGATCTCTCCTGACGTAAACAACAACGTGACGTAAACAACAACGTGACGTAAACAACGTGACGTAAACAACAACGTGACGTAAACAACAACGTGACGTAAACAAGATGTCTGCTGACGTAAACAACAACGTGACGTAAACAACAACGTGATGTAAACAACAACATGACGTAAACAAGATCTCTCCTGACGTAAACAACAACGTGACGTAAACAACAACGTGACGTAAGTAAACAACGCGACTTAAACAACGTGACTTAAACACAACGTGACTTAAACAACAACGTGACTTAAACAACAACGTGACGTAAACAAGATGTCTGCTGACGTAAACAACAACGTGACGTAAGTAAACAACGTGACGTAAACAAGATCTCTCCTGACGTAAACAACAACGTGGCGTAAACAACAACGTGGCGTAAACAACAACGTGATGTAAACAACAACGTGACGTAAACAACAACGTGACGTAAACACGTGACTAAACAACGTGACGTAAACAACGTGACGTAAACAAGATGTCTCCTGACGTAAACAAGATGTCTCCTGACGTAAACAACAACGTGACGTAAACAAGATGTCTCCTGATGTAAACAACAACGTGACGTAAACAACAACGTGATGTAAACAACGTGATGTAAACAAGATCTCTCCCGACGTAAACAGCAACATGACGTAAACAACAATGTGACGTAAACAACAACGTGGCGTAAGTAAACAACGTGACGTAAACAAGATCTCTCCTGACGTAAACAACAACGTGTCGTAAACAACAACGTGATGTAAACAACGTGACGTAAACAACAACGTGACGTAAACAAGATGTCTGCTGATGTAAACAACAACGTGACGTAAACAACAACGTGACGTAAGTAAACAACGTGACGTAAGTAAACAACGTGACGTAAATAAACAACGTGACGTAAACAAGATCTCTCCTGACGTAAACAACAACGTGACATAAACAACAACGTGACGTGACGTAAACAACAACGTGACGTAAACAACGTGACGTAAACAACGTGACGTAAACAACAACGTGACGTAAACAAGATGTCTGCTGACGTAAACAACAACGTGACGTAAGTAAACAACGTGACGTAAGTAAACAACGTAACGTAAGTAAACAACGTGACGTAAACAAGATCTCTCCTGACGTAAACAACAACGTGACGTAAACAACAACGTGATGTAAACAACGTGACGTAAACAACAACGTGACGTAAACAACAACGTGACGTAAACAACAACGTGATGTAAACAACAACGTGATGTAAACAACAACGTGACGTAAACAACAACGTGACGTAAACAAGATGTCTGCTGACGTAAACAACAACGTGACGTAAGTAAACAACGTGACGTAAGTAAACAACGTGACGTAAGTAAACAACGTGACGTAAGTAAACAACGTGACGTAAACAAGATCTCTCCTGACGTAAACAACAACGTGACGTAAACAACAACGTGATGTAAACAACAACGTGATGTAAACAACGTGACGTAAACAACAACGTGACATAAACAACAACGTAACGTAAGTAAACAACGTGACGTAAGTAAACAACGTGACGTAAACAAGATCTCTCCTGACGTAAACAACAACGTGACGTAAACAACAACGTGATGTAAACAACGTGACGTAAACAACAACGTGACGTAAACAACAACGTGACGTAAACAACAACGTGACATAAACAACAACGTAACGTAAGTAAACAACGTGACGTAAGTAAACAACGTGACGTAAACAAGATGTCTCCTGACGTAAACAACAACGTGACGTAAGTAAACAACGTGGCGTAAACAAGATGTCTGCTGACGTAAACAACAACGTGGCGTCGGCGCTCCGTAAAGGCAGAGCTGTCTCTGCGTCTGACGCTCAGGTTTCTGAGGAACAGGAAAGTAGTTCTGGTAAAGTCTGCGTTTGGGTCTGAGGGCGCGGCGCTCCCGTTGCCCCCTGATGAGATGGGAGAGGAGCGTTTCATTCGCGCCGGACTGACCTGCAGCGATCTGGATCTTGCAGCCGGACTCCAGCTGGATCCTGGTGATCTGCTCCCCGCCTCGGCCGATAACTGCAGGAGAGACGCATCACATTAATACATTGGGTCTTTAGCGCTTTGCTCATGCTCAAAGACGCTTTCCCGCAGGCCCTTCCTGCAGCGGCTACACAACCAGCACAGCCCCGAGCAGACCTACACTCACCACAACAGACTATATCACCCCTTGCTGCTAAATACCAATCAACATGTGCTATATACACGTTATATACATAAGCCATTAATAACTGTAATATATCCCTGGCTGCTAAATCCTAAGAACTGCTGCAGGATTCGTATGTTTTCTTTTACTTTTTTATATTATATTTGCATTATATCTTAACGTAGTACTTTTTCTTAACACAGGTAACGCTAGGCTGTCTGTGGCTCTCTCCGGCTGTAACGATGCACATGCCCCCTCTGCGGGACTGATACAGCGATTCTGATTCACATGAAATGCCAGATGCTTCAAGTTAGCCGTGCACATACCCATCCTGCAGGTATAGCGCTCTACTCGTTTCCATCAAGGTCCTTCATATTTATACTTTACATAGACGCAAGGACAATACAACGTCTACAAGCGTTCATTCTTGGATAGAGCGCCGTTTGAGCAGGTTGCATGTGAGGCGCTTATCAATAGGTTCAAGGTCGTTTATTTAGTCGTGCGAACATATGCCAGTGCGGTTATGCCGATGGAAATCTTGTGTCGCAGGCTTCTCCAACAGAGCCACACAAAACACAGAAAGATATAGTGTTAAAATGCATAGACAGATATATAGATAGGAAGGTAGGCAGATAGGAAGGTAGAGGTAGGTAGGTAGTAGTTAGGCAGGTAGGTAGGTAGGCAGATAGGAAGGTAGGCAGGTAGGTAGGTAGGAAGGTAGGTAGGTAGGTAGGCAGATAGGAAGGTAGGTAGGCAGATAGGAAGGTAGGTAGGTAGGCAGGCAGATAGGAAGGTAAGTAGATAGGTAGGTAGGCAGATAGGAAGGAAGGTAGGTAGGTAGGCAGGTAGGTAGGTAGGCAGATAGGAAGGAAGGTAGGTAGGTAGGCAGGTAGGTAGGCAGATAGGAGGTAGGTAGGATTAGGTAGGTAGGCAGATAGGAAGGAGGTAGGCAGGTAGGTAGGTAGGTAAGCAGATAGGAAGGAAGGTAGGCAGGTAGGTAGGTAGGTAGGCAGATAGGAAGGTAGGTAGGTAGGTAGGTAGGCAGGTAGGTAGCAGATAGGAAGGTAGGTAGGTAGGTAGGCAGGCAGATAGGAAGGTAGGTAGGTAGGCAGGCGTAGGTAGGTAGGTAGGCAGATAGGAAGGATAGGTAGGTAGGTAGGTAGGTAGGCAGGTAGGTAGGTAGGAGGTAGGTAGGTAGGCAGATAGGAAGGAAGGTAGGCAGGTAGGTAGGTAGGCAGGTAGGAAGGCAGGTAGGTAGGCAGGTAGGTAGGAAGGTAGGTAGGTAGGTAGGCAGGTAGGTAGGAAGGTAGGCAGGTAGGAAGGCAGGTAGGAAGGCAGGAAGGAAGGTAGGTAGGAAGGCAGGAAGGAAGGTAGGTAGGCAGGTAGGTAGGAAGGCAGGAAGGAAGGTAGGTAGGCAGGAAGGCAAATAGATAAAAATATATAAAACTCTCTCTCTCTCAGGTTAGCTCTGAGTGTTAGCATGCTAAAGTAAACAGAGCATATCACTTCCAGAACACGTCTCTGTTTCTGACAGCAACGCTTCTGATATATAGTTAAACACAGAGTGTAAATCACAAAACATTATTTATCTATATTTTTCTGAAAATCTCAAAAGAATTAAACTTTTTCTGAAAAATTAAACTTATTTTCAGAAATCTCGACATTCCAACTTTTCTCCAAATGGAACAATTTGCCTTCTTTTCACAAAATGTAAAAAAGGAGGGACTTCAAATATGTTGGAGTTTCTGATTGGCCCGTGGGGGTAAAGCCCGCCCACATTTCAGTAATGTCGTCATGACGCAGCAAATCTGGATCAGCTCCGTTGCCCCCCGTTTTTTAGAGACGTGGGTACGGAGGAGAAGAGGGAGGGGTTTGTTTCACCGGGGGGGAGGACACACCGGGGGGGGACACACCGGGGACACAACGGGGGGGGACACACCGGGGACACACGGGGGGGACCACGGGGACACGCAGGGGACACGGTGATGTAGAGAAGGCATCAGAGAGAGACTTTAGCCTGATAGGAGACATTTAATATTCGGCACCCTCTCTGAAGCGGCAGCGTGTTTCTCGTAACAGAAGACGTGCGGTCGCTCGTTTGCACCCGTCACCTCAGTAACGGAAGACGTGCGGTCGCTCGTTTGCACCCGTCACCTCAGTAACGGAAGACGTGCGGTCGCCCGTTTGCCTCAGTAACGGAAGACGTGCGGTCGCTCGTCAGCCTCAGTAACGGAAGAGGCGCGGTCGCTCGTCAGCCTCAGTAACGGAAGAGGCGCGGTCGCTCGTTTGCACCCGTCACCTCAGTAACGGAAGACGTGCGGTCGCCCGTTTGCCTCAGTAACGGAAGACGTGCGGTCGCTCGTTTGCACCCGTCACCTCAGAAACGGAAGACGTGCGGTCGCCCGTTTGCCTCAGTAACGGAAGACGTGCGGTCGCACGTTTGCACCCGTCACCTCAGTAACGGAAGACGTGCGGTCGCCCGTTTGCCTCAGTAACGGAAGACGTGCGGTCGCTCGTTTGCACCCGTCACCTCAGTAACGGAAGACGTGCGGTCGCTCGTCAGCCTCAGTAACGGAAGAGGCGCGGTCGCTCGTTTTCACCCGTCACCTCAGTAACGGAAGACGTGCGGTCGCCCGTTTGCCTCAGTAACGGAAGACGTGCGGTCGCCCGTCAGCCTCAGTAACGGAAGACGTGCGGTCGCCCGTCAGCCTCAGTAACGGAAGACGTGCGGTCGCTCGTCAGCCCCAGTAACGGAGGACGTGCGGTCGCTCGTTCTCAGTAACGCGTGTATTAAATGCAAAAGTCAGAATGGATCCAGAAGGGATGAAGAAGATAGAAAGTGAAGTGAGAGGAGAGCAGCGGGAGGTCGGAGGTCATACTCACTGAAGCCCACCATCCTGTCGGGGACCTTGTAATCCTCTGTGATTAACCTGCTACACACACACACACACACAAACACACACACACACACACACACACATTAACACCCTGGGCACAGTGTGTATACGCGTGTCAATAAGTGATTATGTTGATGCTGGAGAACAGATCTATAAACACTTATCTGCTGTTACACACTCTATTAGCACACACAAATATGATGCTGAACACACGTCATTACCACCCTGCTGTGAGAGAGAGTCTGTGTGTGTGTGTGTGTGTGTGTGTGTGTGATCAATAAGTGCTGCTGCTGGTACCTTTGATGCCCCATGGCTGCTAGCTGGTTTCCTACTGAGAGACAGAGACAAACATTAGTCATGACTGCATTGGTGTTCTCTATCAGAGCTGACATGATGCTAAGCTAACGTGTGTGTGTGTGTGTGTGTGTGGTGTGTGTGTGTGTGTGTGTGTGTGTGTGTGTGCTCAGCACCGAAGAAGCAACGGGGACACGAGAGAAGTTGCACACTGACAATTGCGTAATGTTGTTAGCATCCCATTAGCATAGTGGGTCACCAGGCTCTCATATCTATTCTGATGCTACATGCTAACGTTAGCTTGAGAATCAGCTCCATATGGATTAAAGCTGATGCTACATGCTAACGTTAGCGTGTAGCATCAGCTCCATATGGATTAAAGCTGAT
>CM070487.1:47661029-47671029 GCA_036324585.1 Champsocephalus esox
CCCCTGCCTGTATGTCTCTCTCTCTATAGGCGCGGACACACCTACCCTCCTGCTGTATATGGCTCTGTTGCATAACCCTACCAACTTACAGTAAACAGCTATAAGTGGAGGAGGGGAGGAGCGGTATCTAACTCTGTATGTTACATGCGGGAAACAGAGTGTGAACCCGGGCATGGATCTGCTGTGCCCGGCCCTCGGAGCCCCGTGTCTCTCACCAACAGGTTGCCTGCTGCCTCAGTGACACGTGTGGCCAAACTTCTGTCGCCCCCCCCTTGCCTCCACACACACTCACACACACACAAACACACACACACACGCACACACACACACACTCTCTCACCCGTCTCCCCTGCTCTCTCCCCGGAGTGACAGCTCCACAAACTCACCCTAAAGTCCCCCCCCTGTCACGCCGCATAAAGAGCCCCCAAAACCGGCCACAAGTTCCCCCTCTGAGCGATGCTAGTTAGCTCGATGCTAGCGAGTGTTTGACGGAGCGCAGAAGTTGGGAGTTAGCAGCCGTCACACAAACACGGGAAATACCGAATAAAAGTGGTTTGGCTCGATGTAAAGGCAGCGGAACGGGTGTGTGTGGAGCACAGGTGTTGTTGTTTACCTGCCGGGCCCTCTGTAAAACATCGGCCAGGCCGTCTGACTTCAGCCCCGGCTGGTTCATCGAGGCCTGTCCCTGCACCAGCTCCGCCATCATAGCGCCACTCAGCTAGCCGTTAGCTGTTAGCTGTTAGCAGGATTAGCTCGGGGTGCTAACTGTGCTGCCGTCAGAGAGAGGGTTAGAGAGTCAGGAGGTATCACTCCGCGGGGAAAACTAGACACAGAGAGGAAGTAGATCGCTGGAAACAACGACACGGTGACACACGGTGGTAGAAGAAGTACTCAGATATAGTACCTCAGTAGAAGTACTCAGATCTTGTAGTTGAGTAAAAGTAGAAGTACTCAGATCTAGTACTTTAGTCAAAGTAGAAGTACTCCGATCTTGTACTTTAGTAGAAGTACTCAGATCTTGTACTTTAGTAAAAGTACTCAGATCTTGTACTTTAGTAAAAGTACTCAGAGCTTGTTCTTGAGTAAAAGTAGAAGTACTCAGAGCTTGTAGTTGAGTAAAAGTAGAAGTACTCAGATCTAGTACTTTAGTCAAAGTAGAAGTACTCCGATCTTGTACTTTAGTAAAAGTACTCAGATCTTGTACTTTAGTAAAAGTACTCAGATCTTGTACTTTAGTAAAAGTACTCAGAGCTTGTTCTTGAGTAAAAGTAGAAGTACTCAGAGCTTGTACTTGAGTTAAAGTAATTATTGTGTTAATACTATGTATTTGTTGTTGTTGCACTAATGTATTGCGTGTTACGGAGAGTATACGAGAGTATATAACAAATAAATACAAAGTTTGATAATATGTATTTATGTATTTCTTATTAACACAATGTCTTTGATTCGTTTCGCCTTTGCTATGAGTGCTTTGTGAATATCTGAAAGCTGTGTTGATTCGAACATGAAACCAAAGTGTGAACACAATATGACGTGGAGTAGAATGCAGCAAAGAATACACGTTGACTCAAATCAATCAAATGTTTTGAAATGAACAGGTTCACTATCACCGGAGGACAGAGTGTCCGTGGGACGGAGACACGGCTCTGATCAAGGAGGTGAGTCCTGTCCTCGCGGGCAGTTTGATGTTTGGGTCATTATGTTATAATCGCGGCAGAAAGCTCAAATGTAATGTCGGATTCGTCTTTTCTTTTCGCCACAGAGTGGAGCCTCCTGTTTCTAGAGGATCTCTGCGGCTGCTCAGCTGTTGGCATCTCGCGACTCTATTTCCGCTTCCGCGTTCAGTCACGTGGTCCCAGCAGCTCCACAGGTGGAGAGCAGAGTGAAGAAGAAGAAGAAGAAGAAGAAGAAGAAGAAGAGGAAGAGGAAGAAGAAGAAGAAGAAGAAGAAGAAGAAGAAGAAGAAGAAGAAGAAGAAGAAGAGGAAGAAGAAGAGAAGAAGAGAGAAGAAGAAGAAGAAGAAGAAGAAGAAGAAGAAGAAGAAGAAGAAGAAGGAGAGGAAGAGGAAGGAGAAGAAGAAGAAGAAGAAGAAGGAGAGGAAGAGGAAGGAGAAGAAGAAGAAGAAGAAGAAGAAGAAGAAGAAGAAGAAGAAGAAGAGAAGAAGAAGGAGAGGAAGAGGAAGGAGAAGAAGAAGAAGAAGAAGAAGGAGAGGAAGAGGAAGGAGAAGAAGAAGAAGAAGAAGAAGGAGAGGAAGAGGAAGGAGAAGAAGAAGAAGAAGAGAAGGAGAGGAAGAGGAAGGAGAAGAAGAAGAAGAATTTATTTATTCATTCATTTATTTATTGTTTACACACCGAAACCACAGGTGAGCATCCTGGCCTTCTACAGGTGAGCATCCTGGCCTTCTACAGGTGAGCATCCTGGCCTTCTACAGGTGAGCACCCTGACCTTCTACAGGTGAGCATCCTGGCCTTCTACAGGTGAGCATCCTGGCCTTCTACAGGTGAGCATCCTGACCTTCTACAGGTGAGCATCCTGGCCTTCTACAGGTGAGCATCCTGACCTTCTACAGGTGAGCATCCTGACCTTCTACAGGTGAGCATCCTGGCCTTCTACAGGTGAGCACCCTGACCTTCTGAGCATCCTGACCTTCTACAGGTGAGCATCCTGGCCTTCTGAGCACCCTGACCTTCTACAGGTGAGCACCCTGACCTTCTACAGGTGAGCATCCTGGCCTTCTACAGGTGAGCACCCTGACCTTCTACAGGTGAGCACCCTGACCTTCTACAGGTGAGCATCCTGGCCTTCTGAGCACCCTGACCTTCTACAGGTGAGCACCCTGACCTTCTACAGGTGAGCACCCTGACCTTCTACAGGTGAGCAAGCTGCTGAGTGTTCTCTAAACGCTGCCATGTCTCCTCAAGCTGCTGGGTGTTCTCTAAACGCTGCCATGTCTCCTCGAGCTGCTGGATGTTCTCTAAACGCTGCCATGTCTCCTCAAGCTGCTGAGTGTTCTCTAAACGCTGCCATGTCTCCTCAAGCTGCTGGATGTTCTCTAAACGCTGCCATGTCTCCTCAAGCTGCTGGGTGTTCTCTAAACGCTGCCATGTCTCCTCAAGCTGCTGGATGTTCTCTAAACGCTGCCATGTCTCCTCAAGCTGCTGGATGTTCTCTAAACGCTGCCATGTCTCCTCAAGCTGCTGAGTGTTCTCTAAACGCTGCCATGTCTCCTCAAGCTGCTGGGTGTTCTCTAAACGCTGCCATGTCTCCTCGAGCTGCTGGTGTTCTCTAAACGCTGCCATGTCTCCTCAAGCTGCTGAGTGTTCTCTAAACGCTGCCATGTCTCCTCAAGCTGCTGGATGTTCTCTACACGCTGCCATGTCTCCTCAAGCTGCTGGATGTTCTCTAAACGCTGCATGTCTCCTCAAGCTGCTGGATGTTCTCTAAACGCTGCCATGTCTCCTCAAGCTGCTGAGTGTTCTCTAAACACTGCCATGTCTCCTCAAGCTGCTGGATGTTCTCTAGACGCTGCCATGTCTCCTCAAGCTGCTGGATGTTCTCTAAACGCTGCCATGTCTCCTCAAGCTGCTGGATGTTCTCTAAACGCTGCCATGTCTCCTCAAGCTGCTGAGTGTTCTCTAAACGCTGCCATGTCTCCTCAAGCTGCTGAGTGTTCTCTAAACGCTGCCATGTCTCCTCAAGCTGCTGAGTGTTCTCTAAACGCTGCCATGTCTCCTCAAGCTGCTGGATGTTCTCTAAACGCTGCCATGTCTCCTCAAGCTGCTGGATGTTCTCTAAACGCTGCCATGTCTCCTCAAGCTGCTGGATGTTCTCTAAACGCTGCCATGTCTCCTCAAGCTGCTGAGTGTTCTCTAAACGCTGCCATGTCTCCTCAAGCTGCTGGATGTCCTCTAAACGCTGCCATGTCTCCTCAAGCTGCTGGATGTTCTCTAAACGCTGCCATGTCTCCTCAAGCTGCTGAGTGTTCTCTAAACGCTGCCATGTCTCCTCAAGCTGCTGGATGTCCTCTAAACGCTGCCATGTCTCCTCAAGCTGCTGGATGTTCTCTAAACGCTGCCATGTCTCCTCAAGCTGCTGGATGTTCTCTAAACGCTGCCATGTCTCCTCAAGCTGCTGAGTGTTCTCTAAACGCTGCCATGTCTCCTCAAGCTTGGGTTTCCATGTCTGCATCCTTTCTGAAGCTGCAGTGTGTGTGTGTGTGTGTGTGTGTGTGTGTGTGTGTGTGGTGTGTGTGTGTGTGTGGTGTGTGTGTGTGTGTGTGTGTGTGTGTGTGTGTGTGTGTGTGTGTGTGTGTGTGTGTGTGTGCGGCGCGCGCCTCCTGCGGAGATGTCATCATGTCTCCCCCTCTCAGTTTAAATGTGTTTGCTGACAACAACAACAACAACATTTGTATTATTACAGCTCTCACACAGACCTCGCTTTTATTTCCCAGCATGCAGCAGGTAAACGGGAAGCTATCTGAAAACCATCTTTTATTCAGACGCAGGCTTTTAGATGAAATGACCATGTGATCGCCTCCTCTCTGCTCAGGCCGTCGCGTGATTGGTCCATCTCAGAATCATACATATGATGTGTTTTATAAGGATTGATCATGAAAGCGTTCTCGGAGCTGGAGCAGCCGGTTATTTACAGCCCCTTTCTCTCTGGGGAGTCTCTGGGGACAGGAAGCTGACCAGTCCCTGAAGACCTGAGAGATCTGTCTCTGGGGACAGGAAGCTGACCAGTCCCTGAAGACCTGAGAGATCTGTCTCTGGGGACAGGAAGCTGACCAGTCCCTGAAGACCTGAGAGATCTGTCTCTGGGGACAGGAAGCTGACCAGTCCCTGAAGACCTGAGAGATCTGTCTCTGGGGACAGGAAGCTGACCAGTCCCTGAAGACCTGAGAGATCTGTCTCTGGGGACAGGAAGCTGACCAGTCCCTGAAGACCTGAGAGATCTGTCTCTGGGGACAGGAAGCTGACCAGTCCCTGAAGACCTGAGAGATCTGTCTCTGGGGACAGGAAGCTGACCAGTCCCTGAAGACCTGAGAGATCTGTCTCTGGGGACAGGAAGCTGACCAGTCCCTGAAGACCTGAGAGACCTGTCTCTGGGGACAGGAAGCTGACCAGTCCCTGAAGACCTGAGAGATCTGTCTCTGGGGACAGGAAGCTGACCAGTCCCTGAAGACCTGAGAGATCTGTCTCTGGGGACAGGAAGCTGACCAGTCCCTGAAGACCTGAGAGATCTGTCTCTGGGGACAGGAAGCTGACCAGTCCCTGAAGACCTGAGAGATCTGTCTCTGGGGACAGGAAGCTGACCAGTCCCTGAAGACCTGAGAGATCTGTCTCTGGGGACAGGAAGCTGACCAGTCCCTGAAGACCTGAGAGATCTGTCTCTGGGGACAGGAAGCTGACCAGTCCCTGAAGACCTGAGAGATCTGTCTCTGGGGACAGGAAGCTGACCAGTCCCTGAAGACCTGAGAGATCTGTCTCTGGGGACAGGAAGCTGACCAGTCCCTGAAGACCTGAGAGATCTGTCTCTGGGGACAGGAAGCTGACCAGTCCCTGAAGACCTGAGAGATCTGTCTCTGGGGACAGGAAGCTGACCAGTCCCTGAAGACCTGAGAGATCTGTCTCTGGGGACAGGAAGCTGACCAGTCCCTGAAGACCTGAGAGATCTGTCTCTGGGGACAGGAAGCTGACCAGTCCCTGAAGACCTGAGAGATCTGTCTCTGGGGACAGGAAGCTGACCAGTCCCTGAAGACCTGAGAGATCTGTCTCTGGGGACAGGAAGCTGACCAGTCCCTGAAGACCTGAGAGATCTGTCTCTGGGGACAGGAAGCTGACCAGTCCCTGAAGACCTGAGAGATCTGTCTCTGGGGACAGGAAGCTGACCAGTCCCTGAAGACCTGAGAGATCTGTCTCTGGGGACAGGAAGCTGACCAGTCCCTGAAGACCTGAGAGATCTGTCTCTGGGGACAGGAAGCTGACCAGTCCCTGAAGACCTGAGAGATCTGTCTCTGGGGACAGGAAGCTGAAATCTATTCTTTGACACACAGGAAGCCAGAGTGAAGACTTCAGAGCAGGAGTGATGTGATCCACTTCCTTAGTGTCAGTGAGGACTCGAGCAGCGGCGTTCTGAATCAGCTGCAGCTTCCTCATAGATGTGTTAGTGAGACCTGTGAAGACACCTTTGCAGTAGTCCAGTCTACTGAAGATAAAGGCATGGACACGTGTCTCCAGATCCTGCTGTGACATTAGTCTTTAATCCTAGATATGTTCTTTAGGTGATAGCAGGCTGATTTAGTAACTGTTTTAATGTGACTGTTGAAGCTCAGGTCAGAGTCCATGACTACACCTAGATCTCTGTCTCTCTGTTGGTTTGAACATTGCAGACTGAAGCTCAGCGCTAACTTTCTAAACGTTCTGCCTTGGCTCCAAAAACCATTACCTCAGTTTTATCTTTGTTTAAGTGGAGAAAGTTCTGACACATCCAGTCATTGATTTGTTCAATGCACTTACTCAGTGTTTGAATTGGAGCATAGTCTCCTGGTGAAATGGTTACGTAAATGTGTGTGTCATCTGCATAGCTATGGTAACTTATTTTGTTGTTCTTCATTATCTGAGCCAGTGGTAGCATGTAGACGTTAAAGAGAAGAGGCCCCAGGATGGAGCCTTGAGGAACCCCACATGTCATATTTGATTCAAACCAATTTAGAACTGTTTCTGAAAGTCCCACCCAGTGTTCCAGTCGGTCCAGTAATATGCTGTGGTCAACAGCGTCAAACACAGATCTAATAATACTAACACTGAAGTTCTGCCACTGTCTGTGTTTAAGTGGATGTCGTTAGAGACCTTTCCAAGAGCAGTCTCAGTGCTGTGGTTTGAAAGCCTGACTGGAACACATCGAAACAGCCATTTAAATGCAAGAAATTACTCAACTTTTGAACAACTACTTGTTCAATGATCGTACCTAGAAATGGGAGGTTTGATATGGGCCTGTAATTGTTCATTACTGAAGCATCTAGATCAGTGGTACTCAAACTGGTCCTAATCAGGAGCCACATTGATGAAAAAATATTTTTGCAAGAGCCACAATCCAAAAACGCTCCTTTCCTGAAACCATTATGCATTTGAGAATATGGATAATAGCAATATGTTACTAAGGAATGAAAAGCACAATGTACAGTGCAATAACTGTGATTTATTATTTTCACTGCAACCACAAAACACACATCGCTGACTGCCCATAGCAACAGATAACAGACGGCATGGTTACTGATCACCACAGGGTGCCTCTGTCGCTCTTTCACTCGTATTCGTGTGGAATACGTTTTTTTGAGCAGTTCGGTTCTGTTTGAGTCTCGCCAGCTTTTCCGCCCTCAGCTCTCCACCTTTCGGAAAGTCGGTACTGAACTTCGGGTGTGTTGTGTCGTGATGGCGCTGCAAATGGGACCTTTTAAATTGTGAAATGACGTGTCACAAAGCAGGCAGATGCATTTTCTTGAACCGGTGGAGACGAAGAAAAACTCGAGCTCCCAGTCCTCTTTAAATGTTCGATATTCCTCTTCATATTTTCGTTTCCTATATTCCTTTGCCATTTGTGCAAAGTGCTGTAAGCTAGTTTTCCCCAGTGTGACGGGGCAATTATCTCGCGCACCTGCAATCAGAGCGCGGAACCTGAAATCATTTAGACCGCGAAACCTGAAACAATTTGTGATTGGTTGTTCAGAGGGATGGGGGGGGGGCTTAATAGACTGATGTGTGTGATGACTGGTGTGTGAGTGATAATGAAATGTTGATGAATTCTGCTGACAATGTTTGTTTTTTTTAATTAATTCATTTTGTTGTTGTTGTTAAGTGGGACTTAAAAGAGCCGCAACTAGTCTTAAAGCAGCCGGATGCGGCTCGAGTATCGCTGATCTAGATTATTCTTTTTTAAGAGCGGTTTAATGACTGCAGTTTTCAGGGCCTGTGGGAAAACACCTGAGTGAAGAGACTTGTTTACTATGTGAAGTAGATCTGAGGCCATGCAGGGAAAACATCTTTGAAAAACCCTGTTGGAATAATATCAAGGCAGCAGGAGGAGGACTTCAGAAGTTGTATAATGTCCTCTAGGTTTTTATCATTAATCTGATGGAATTGTGTCATGGTGTCTGAATTGATGTTAAGTGGACACAGAGACAACACATGTGCTGTTCCTGATGCAGAGGCACTGACTGCTCGTCTGGTGTTCTGAGTGTTGTCAGTGAAGGAGGCAAAGTCATTGCACGCCCTGGTGGATAGAAATTCTGAGGCTGCTGACACTGGGGGGTTAGTTAGTCTGTCGACGGGAGCAAGCAAGGCACGTGCGTTGTTTTTGTTTTTGGTAATGATGTCAGAGAAGAACGATTGTCGTGCGTTTTTCAATTCCACATGATAAAGGCCAAGTCTCTCTTTATAGATTTCAAAGTGAACCTGGAGATTTGTTTTTCGCCACCTGCGTTCAGCTTTTCGACATTCTCTGTTTTCTGTTTTCACGGTCATGGCCTTTCTCCATGGAGATATTTTCTTGCCCAGTCACTTCCTTTACCTTAGCTGGAGCAATGGCATCTATAACATTTTTAATTTTTGAATTAAAATGATCTACTAGCTCATTTACTGAGGTGTCACATGCTGAGTCAGTCCATAGCTATCAAGAACCGTTCTTGAGACCCTCTGTCCTGGGGGTTCAGAACCGTTCTTTAGCCCCTCTGTCCTGGGGGTTCAGAACCGTTCTTTAGCCCCTCTGTCCTGGGGGTTCAGAACCGTTCTTTAGCCCCTCTGTCCTGGGGGTTCGGAACCGTTCTTTAGCCCCTCTGTCCTGGGGGTTCAGAACCGTTCTTTAGCCCCTCTGTCCTGGGGGTTCAGAACCGTTCTTTACCCCCTCTGTCCTGGGGTTCAGAACCGTTCTTTAGCCCCTCTGTCCTGGGGGTTCAGAACCGTTCTTTAGCCCCTCTGTCCTGGGGGTTCAGAACCGTTCTTTAGCCCCTCTGTCCTGGGGGTTCAGAACCGTTCTTTAGCCCCCTCTGTCCTGGGGGTTCAGAACCGTTCTTTAGCCCCTCTGTCCTGGGGGTTCAGAACCGTTCTTTAGCCCCTCTGTCCTGGGGGTTCAGAACCGTTCTTTAGCCCCTCTGTCCTGGGGTTCAGAACCGTTCTTTAGCCCCTCTGTCCTGGGGGTTCAGAACCGTTCTTTAGCCCCTCTGTCCTGGGGGTTCGGAACCGTTCTTTAGCCCCTCTGTCCTGGGGGTTCAGAACCGTTCTTTAGCCCCTCTGTCCTGGGGGTTCAGAACCGTTCTTTAGCCCCTCTGTCCTGGGGTTCAGAACCGTTCTTTAGCCCCTCTGTCCTGGGGGTTCAGAACCGTTCTTTAGCCCCTCTGTCCTGGGGGTTCGGAACCGTTCTTTAGCCCCTCTGTCCTGGGGGTTCAGAACCGTTCTTTAGCCCCTCTGTCCTGGGGGTTCGGAACCGTTCTTTAGCCCCTCTGTCCTGGGGGTTCGGAACCGTTCTTTAGCCCCTCTGTCCTGGGGGTTCAGAACCGTTCTTTAGCCCCTCTGTCCTGGGGGTTGTCAACATGGATGTTAAAATCACCAACAATGACTAGACGGTCAAAGTCAATACACACTACAGACAGCAGTTCAGTAAGGTCATCACAAAGCTTGCACAGTATTTGGGTGGCCTATATATATTTAGGAACAGAGCTCGAGAGGAGCCTTTCAGCTGAAGGGCCACATATTCTAAAGAATCAAAGTTCCCATACGATGTCTTCCTGCATTGAAGGGAATCATTGAACAGAATAGCAACTCCACCCCCTCTCTTATGCATTCTTTCCTGACTCATAAAACTAAAGTTGGGAGGGGTTGATTCGATAAGAACAGCTGCACTGTTATTTTGTTCAATCCAAGTTTCTGTTGAAAACATAAATGAAGATTGTGCTCAGTGATAAAATCATTGATTACAAAATGTTTTCCTGCCAGAGACCTGACGTT
>CM070487.1:47676029-47686029 GCA_036324585.1 Champsocephalus esox
TGTCCTCAGACCCTCTGTCCTAGACCCTCTGTCCTCAGACCCTCTGTCCTCAGAGCCTCTGTCCTCAGAGCCTCTGTCCTCAGACCCTCTGTCCTAGACCCTCTGTCCTCAGAGCCTCTGTCCTCAGACCCTCTGTCCTTAGAGCCTCTGTCCTCAGAGCCTCTGTCCTTAGACCCTCTGTCCTCAGAGCCTCTGTCCTCAGAGCCTCTGTCCTCAGACCCTCTGTCCTCAGACCCTCTGTCCTCAGAGCCTCTGTCCTCAGAGCCTCTGTCCTTAGACCCTCTGTCCTCAGAGCCTCTGTCCTTAGACCCTCTGTCCTCAGAGCCTCTGTCCTCAGAGCCTCTGTCCTTAGACCCTCTGTCCTCAGACCCTCTGTCCTCAGACCCTCTGTCCTCAGAGCCTCTGTCCTCAGACCCTCTGTCCTTAGAGCCTCTGTCCTCAGAGCCTCTGTCCTTAGACCCTCTGTCCTCAGAGCCTCTGTCCTCAGAGCCTCTGTCCTCAGACCCTCTGTCCTCAGACCCTCTGTCCTCAGAGCCTCTGTCCTCAGAGCCTCTGTCCTTAGACCCTCTGTCCTCAGAGCCTCTGTCCTTAGACCCTCTGTCCTCAGAGCCTCTGTCCTCAGAGCCTCTGTCCTTAGACCCTCTGTCCTCAGACCCTCTGTCCTCAGACCCTCTGTCCTCAGAGCCTCTGTCCTCAGACCCTCTGTCCTTAGAGCCTCTGTCCTCAGAGCCTCTGTCCTTAGACCCTCTGTCCTCAGAGCCTCTGTCCTCAGAGCCTCTGTCCTCAGACCCTCTGTCCTCAGAGCCTCTGTCCTCAGAGCCTCTGTCCTTAGACCCTCTGTCCTCAGAGCCTCTGTCCTTAGACCCTCTGTCCTCAGAGCCTCTGTCCTCAGAGCCTCTGTCCTTAGACCCTCTGTCCTCAGACCCTCTGTCCTCAGACCCTCTGTCCTCAGAGCCTCTGTCCTCAGACCCTCTGTCCTTAGAGCCTCTGTCCTCAGAGCCTCTGTCCTTAGACCCTCTGTCCTCAGAGCCTCTGTCCTCAGAGCCTCTGTCCTCAGACCCTCTGTCCTCAGACCCTCTGTCCTCAGAGCCTCTGTCCTCAGAGCCTCTGTCCTTAGACCCTCTGTCCTCAGAGCCTCTGTCCTTAGACCCTCTGTCCTCAGAGCCTCTGTCCTCAGAGCCTCTGTCCTTAGACCCTCTGTCCTCAGACCCTCTGTCCTCAGACCCTCTGTCCTCAGAGCCCTCTGTCCTCAGACCCTCTGTCCTTAGAGCCTCTGTCCTCAGAGCCTCTGTCCTTAGACCCTCTGTCCTCAGAGCCTCTGTCCTCAGAGCCTCTGTCCTCAGACCCTCTGTCCTCAGACCCTCTGTCCTCAGAGCCTCTGTCCTCAGAGCCTCTGTCCTTAGACCCTCTGTCCTCAGAGCCTCTGTCCTTAGACCCTCTGTCCTCAGAGCCTCTGTCCTCAGAGCCTCTGTCCTTAGACCCTCTGTCCTCAGACCCTCTGTCCTCAGACCCTCTGTCCTCAGAGCCTCTGTCCTCAGACCCTCTGTCCTTAGAGCCTCTGTCCTCAGAGCCTCTGTCCTTAGACCCTCTGTCCTCAGAGCCTCTGTCCTCAGAGCCTCTGTCCTCAGACCCTCTGTCCTCAGAGCCTCTGTCCTCAGAGCCTCTGTCCTTAGACCCTCTGTCCTCAGAGCCTCTGTCCTAGACCCTCTGTCCTCAGAGCCTCTGTCCTCAGAGCCTCTGTCCTTAGACCCTCTGTCCTCAGACCCTCTGTCCTCAGACCCTCTGTCCTCAGAGCCTCTGTCCTCAGACCCTCTGTCCTTAGAGCCTCTGTCCTCAGAGCCTCTGTCCTTAGACCCTCTGTCCTCAGAGCCTCTGTCCTCAGAGCCTCTGTCCTCAGACCCTCTGTCCTCAGACCCTCTGTCCTCAGAGCCTCTGTCCTCAGAGCCTCTGTCCTTAGACCCTCTGTCCTCAGAGCCTCTGTCCTTAGACCCTCTGTCCTCAGAGCCTCTGTCCTCAGAGCCTCTGTCCTTAGACCCTCTGTCCTCAGACCCTCTGTCCTCAGAGCCTCTGTCCTCAGACCCTCTGTCCTTAGAGCCTCTGTCCTCAGAGCCTCTGTCCTTAGACCCTCTGTCCTCAGAGCCTCTGTCCTCAGAGCCTCTGTCCTCAGACCCTCTGTCCTCAGACCCTCTGTCCTCAGAGCCTCTGTCCTCAGAGCCCTCTGTCCTTAGACCCTCTGTCCTCAGAGCCTCTGTCCTTAGACCCTCTGTCCTCAGAGCCTCTGTCCTCAGAGCCTCTGTCCTTAGACCCTCTGTCCTCAGAGCCTCTGTCCTCAGACCCTCTGTCCTCAGACCCTCTGTCCTCAGAGCCTCTGTCCTCAGAGCCTCTGTCCTTAGACCCTCTGTCCTCAGAGCCTCTGTCCTTAGACCCTCTGTCCTCAGAGCCTCTGTCCTCAGAGCCTCTGTCCTTAGACCCTCTGTCCTCAGACCCTCTGTCCTCAGACCCTCTGTCCTCAGAGCCTCTGTCCTCAGACCCTCTGTCCTTAGAGCCTCTGTCCTCAGAGCCTCTGTCCTTAGACCCTCTGTCCTCAGAGCCTCTGTCCTCAGAGCCTCTGTCCTCAGACCCTCTGTCCTCAGAGCCTCTGTCCTCAGAGCCTCTGTCCTTAGACCCTCTGTCCTCAGAGCCTCTGTCCTTAGACCCTCTGTCCTCAGAGCCTCTGTCCTCAGAGCCTCTGTCCTTAGACCCTCTGTCCTCAGACCCTCTGTCCTCAGACCCTCTGTCCTCAGAGCCTCTGTCCTCAGACCCTCTGTCCTTAGAGCCTCTGTCCTCAGAGCCTCTGTCCTTAGACCCTCTGTCCTCAGAGCCTCTGTCCTCAGAGCCTCTGTCCTCAGACCCTCTGTCCTCAGACCCTCTGTCCTCAGAGCCTCTGTCCTCAGAGCCTCTGTCCTTAGACCCTCTGTCCTCAGAGCCTCTGTCCTTAGACCCTCTGTCCTCAGAGCCTCTGTCCTCAGAGCCTCTGTCCTTAGACCCTCTGTCCTCAGACCCTCTGTCCTCAGACCCTCTGTCCTCAGAGCCTCTGTCCTCAGACCCTCTGTCCTTAGAGCCTCTGTCCTCAGAGCCTCTGTCCTTAGACCCTCTGTCCTCAGAGCCTCTGTCCTCAGAGCCTCTGTCCTCAGACCCTCTGTCCTCAGACCCTCTGTCCTCAGAGCCTCTGTCCTCAGACCCTCTGTCCTCAGAGCCATATCAGAGATAATACATGTTACAGCATAGAGACCGGATGTTAGGAAATGCATGTTTCTGTGATGAGAAGATGAATCCACGAGGAGAGTCTCTCTAATCATCGTGCGGAAACAAAGACAACAAGTCGTTAGGAGGAGGAGGAAGAGGAGGAGGAGGGGGAGGGGGAGGGGGAGGAGGAGGAGGAGGAGGGGGAGGAGGAGGAGGAGGAGGGGGAGGGGGAGGAGGAGGAGGAGGATGAAGGTGTAGCAGTTCTTATGTTCAGGGTCTTTGTTTATTATTCACATTTCCATCGTCAGCTGCAGACAAAAGACACAAAGAGCCCAGGTGTGTGGAGACAAAGGAGAAGACAACAACACACAAACAACAACACACAAACAACACGCAGCAAACAAGACAACACAAACAACAACACACAAACAACAACACACAAACAACAACACACAAACAACACGCCAGCAAACAAGACAACACAAACAAGACAACACAAACAACACACACAAACAACAACACACAAACAACAACACACAAACAACACACACAAACAACACGCCAGCAAACAAGACAACACAAACAACAACACACAAACAACAACACACAAACAACAACACACAAACAACACGCCAGCAAACAAGACAACACAAACAAGACAACACAAACAACAACACACAAACAACAACACACAAACAACAACACACAAACAACAACACACAAACAACACGCCAGCAAACAAGACAACACAAACAACAACACACACACAAAAACAACAGGCGTATTTATTCAGATGTTAGTCAGGATAACCCTTGGAGAAGAATCTAATGTTCCCTCTGAGCTTTAAAGAGTCCCTCTTTCCTCTGAACTTTAAAGAGTCCCTGTTTCCTCTGAGCTTTAAAGAGTCCCTGTTTCCTCTGAGCTTTAAAGAGTCCCTGTTTCCTCTGAGCTTTAAAGAGTCCCTGTTTCCTCTGAGCTTTAAATAGTCCCTGTTTCCTCTAAACTTTAAAGAGTCCCTGTTTCCTCTGAGCTTTAAAGAGTCCCTCTTTCCTCTGAACTTTAAAGAGTCCCTGTTTCCTCTGAACTTTAAAGAGTCCCTGTTTCCTCTGAACTTTAAAGAGTCCCTGTTTCCTCTGAACTTTAAAGAGTCCCCGTTTCCTCTGAACTTTAAAGAGTGTCTGTTTCCTCTGAGCTTTAAAGAGTCCCTGTTTCCTCTGAGCTTTAAATAGTCCCTGTTTCCTCTAAACTTTAAAGAGTCCCTGTTTCCTCTGAGCTTTAAAGAGTCCCTCTTTCCTCTGAACTTTAAAGAGTCCCTGTTTCCTCTGAGCTTTAAAGAGTCCCTGTTTCCTCTGAGCTTTAAAGAGTCCCTGTTCCCTCTGAGCTTTAAAGAGTCCCTGTTTCTTCTGAGCTTTAAAGAGTCTCTGTTTCCTCTGAACTTTAAAGAGTCCCTGTTTCCTCTCCTGTTGTAGTGCATGTCAACGGTCTGCAGAGGCTAAAATACCTGACAGGCTAACCAGCGGGACCTCTCTAAGCTGAGGGCCGGCCAGCTAACCAATCAGAGCAGACTGGGCTCTGGTTTCAGACAGAGGGTGAAAAGAGGAGCTTTAAATGTGGAAATGTGTCTTTGGGTATTTTCCGACAAAACGAGACATTTTATAGACTTTTTCCATTAAAGCTTCAGCACGTGCTCAGCAGCTGCAGTGTAGATGTGGAGAAGCCCTAACAAGAGCAACATGAATATATATAGGCCATGAAACGATCAATCCATGAAAGATAGTCATTTTTCCTAAATTCTGACGTTTCACTGAAAATCAAAAGAATTCTGAAATGTTTCCAGAAAATGAAAGTTTCAAGTCTTCATCATCATGCAGCAGCTTCAGAGATAAGGAGACGACACACTGAAGTCCTCCTCCAGCAGCGCAGCATGAATATACAGGACAGATAAAATAGTTCCGATAGTTCGTGGGATTTTGCGTCCACACCAAAAAGATCTGGAACTTTTTTCGGGAACCTTTTCATTCCCTGCTCGAGAGGTGGTGTCAGTACCATATGTGTTCAGGGTCCGTCGCTTACCAATGACGTCACGCATTGTGATTGGCTGCAGGTCATCGCACACTGATTGGTGTAACGGGGCGCCGACTCGGGTACACCGAGGGGATAACGGGACACAACCGTCAGCGACCTATCCTTCAGGAAACGACAGCGAAGCATCCGGAGTGTTTCCTCCACATAACTGCTCACGTCACTGTCACTAGTATCTATTTATACACACTAGGGCTGTGCCCGAATATTCGTTCGTTGGAGTACTATTCGGGTTTCAAGTTCGTTATTTGGATATTCGTTTTGTTTGTTTTTTGTTTTTTTTTCCGTTTTTTTTTCCGAATTGAATTTATTGAAATCTCCAATATCAACGTAAGAGCTTGTGCCTCTTGGGGGGTGCTACCACGTAACCATACACGTTATCGTTTACTTTCTCCGTCTTTATATGTAGATATGACTTTTCTCCGTTGATCTCCTTCACGTCGTTTCCATAGCAACAACAACTTCCTGTCAACAGCGCTAACTCTCCTTCAAAATAAAAGCATGTCCATAAACAGGAAGCCAAGCCAAATTACACTTAAGACATACAACTGCAACGAAAGTAACACACAGTGATATGCGATATCCTTTTCAATTTCAAAGAACACAAACTGGGTTCATTAACAAATAACTATAAAACAACAATACTGTAGAATAACAACATGAATGTCGTGAATACACCGAAATACACACGTTGAAGCGGTTCATTACATTACAAGTGCTACTCAGCTGGCTTTAGAGGAGCCAGCCCTTTGTTAGTATATAAGTGCTTTGTTAGTCTATAAGTGCTTTGTTAGTATATAAGTGCTTTGTTAGTATATAAGTGCTTTGTTAGTCTATAAGTGCTTTGTTAGTCTATAAGTGCTTTGTTAGTATATAAGTGCTTTGTTAGTCTATAAATGCTTTGTTAGTATATAAGTCCTTTGTTAGTATATAAGAGCTTTGTTAGTATATAAGTCCTTTGTTAGTATATAAGTGCTTTGTTAGTATATAAGTGCTTTGTTAGTATATAAGTGCTTTGTTAGTATATAAGAGTTAGTATATTAGTGCTTTGTTAGTATATAAGTGCTTTGTTAGTATATAAGTGCTTTGTTAGTATATAAGTGCTTTGTTAGTATATAAGAGTTAGTATATTAGTGCTTTGTTAGTATATAAGTGCTTTGTTAGTATATAAGTGCTTTGTTAGTATATTAGTGCTTTGTTAGTATATAAGTGCTTTGTTAGTATATAAGTGCTTTGTTAGTATATAAGTGCTTTGTTAGTATATAAGAGTTAGTATATAAGTGCTTTGTTAGTCTATAAGTGCTTTGTTAGTATATAAGTGCTTTGTTAGTATATAAGAGCTTTGTTAGTATATAAGTGCTTTGTTAGTATATAAGAGCTTTGTTAGTATATAAGTGCTTTGTTAGTCTATACGTGCTTTGTTAGTATATAAGTGCTTTGTTAGTAGATAAGTGCTTTGTTAGTATATAAGTGCTTTGTTAGTATATAAGAGCTTTGTTAGTATATAAGTGCTTTGTTAGTATATAAGAGCTTTGTTAGTATATAAGAGCTTTGTTAGTCTATAAGTGCTTTGTTAGTATATAAGTGCTTTGTTAGTATATAAGTGCTTTGTTAGTATATAAGAGCTTTGTTAGTCTATAAGTGCTTTGTTAGTATATAAGAGCTGTGTTAGTATATAAGTGCTTTGTTAGTATATAAGTGCTTTGTTAGGATATAAGTGCTTTGTTAGTATATAAGAGCTTTGTTAGTATATAAGAGCTTTGTTAGTCTATAAGTGCTTTGTTAGTATATAAGTGCTTTGTTAGGATATAAGTGCTTTGTTAGTATATAAGAGCTTTGTTAGTATATAAGTGCTTTGTTAGGATATAAGTGCTTTGTTAGTATATAAGAGCTTTGTTAGTCTATAAGTGCTTTGTTAGTATATAAGTGCTTTGTTAGGATATAAGTGCTTTGTTAGTATATAAGAGCTTTGTTAGTATATTAGTGCTTTGTTAGTATATAAGTGCTTTGTTAGGATATAAGTGCTTTGTTAGTATATAAGAGCTTTGTTAGTATATAAGAGCTTTGTTAGTCTATAAGTGCTTTGTTAGTATATAAGTGCTTTGTTAGTATATAAGAGCTTTGTTAGTATATAAGAGCTTTGTAGTCTATAAGTGCTTGTTAGTATAAGTGCTTTGTTAGGATATAAGTGCTTTGTTAGTATATAAGAGCTTTGTTAGTATATTAGTGCTTTGTTAGTATATAAGTGCTTTGTTAGTATATTAGTGCTTTGTTAGTATATAAGAGCTTTGTTAGTATATAAGTGCTTTGTTAGTATATAAGAGCTTTGTTAGTATATAAGAGCTTTGTTAGTATATAAGTGCTCTGTTAGTATATAAGTGCTTTGTTAGTAGTTCTATCCTCGAGGTGGAGTCAGAGAGATGAGCTTCAGTCTGGAAGGTGTGTGAGCTTTCTGCTGTCCTGATGTCAATGGGAGCTCATTCCACCATCTTGGAGCCAGGACAGCAAACCCACGTGTTCCTGCTGATGGGAACTTGGGTCCCCCTCGCAGCGAGGGTGCAGCGAGCCGTCTGGCTGCTGATTACTACGCCCCCCCCACGCGGGCTGAATATTCGGACAAAGTAAAGAATGAAGTGTATGTTTAAATGTTAGCACCCCCCGAAGAGGCTCAGGCTCTTACGTTGAGGCTGGAGTTTCAATACAATCGGAATCACGGCCCGTAAAACTCGGGAAAATGTTTAGATTCAGCCCCTAGTTATGCTGATAGAGGCTTAGTCTGTCGGGGGACATCTTCCTTCTCTCTGTCTGTCCCTGTGTCCTCTCATGGGGACATCTCACTTCTTCCTTCTCTCTGTCTTTACCTGTGTCCTCTCATGGGGACATCTCCCTTCTTCCTTCTCTCTGTCTGTACCTGTGTCCTCTCATGGAGACATCTCACTTCTTCCTTCTCTCTGTCTGTACCTGTGTCCTCTCATGGGGACATCTCACTTCTTCCTTCTCTCTGTCTTTACCTGTGTCCTCTCATGGGGACATCTCACTTCTTCCTTCTCTCTGTCTGTACCTGTGTCCTCTCATGGGGACATCTCACTTCTTCCTTCTCTCTGTCTGTCCCTGTGTCCTCTCATGGGGACATCTCACTTCTTCCTTCTCTCTGTCTGTCCCTGTGTCCTCTCATGGGGACATCTCCCTTCTTCCTTCTCTCTGTCTGTCCCTGTGTCCTCTCATGGGGACATCTCGCTTCTTCCTTCTCTCTGTCTTTACCTGTGTCCTCTCATGGGGACATCTCGCTTCTTCCTTCTCTCTGTCTGTCCCTGTGTCCTCTCATGGGGACATCTCCCTTCTTCCTTCTCTCTGTCTGTCCCTGTGTCCTCTCATGGGGACATCTCACTTCTTCCTTCTCTCTGTCTGTCCCTGTGTCCTCTCATGGGGACATCTCACTTCTTCCTTCTCTCTGTCTGTCCCTGTGTCCTCTCATGGGGACATCTTACTTCTTCCTTCTCTCTGTCTGTACCTGTGTCCTCTCATGGGGACATCTCGCTTCTTCCTTCTCTCTGTCTGTCCCTGTGTTCTCTCATGGGGACATCTCACTTCTTCCTTCTCTCTGTCTGTCCCTGTGTCCTCTCATGTCCCATTAACCCAGCTTCCCCACAGGTCTTTCTGTTTGGTGTCTCTATACGCCGGGACCCGGAGTCATGGATGATCCTGCGGTCCTGCCAGACTCTCACCAAACTGCCTCCCTGATGGCCCCACAGGATTGACGTCCTCGTGGACTCATCTTCTCATTACAGACACATTTCCTAACATCCGGTCTCGATGCTGTAAAATGTATTATCTCTTGGATTCACACACGGCATCTATTGCTATTACTGAGGACAGAGGGTCTGAGGACAGAGGGTCTAAGGACAGAGGGTCTGAGGACAGAGGGTCTAAGGACAGAGGGTCTGAGGACAGAGGGTCTGAGGACAGAGGGTCTAAGGACAGAGGGTCTGAGGACAGAGGGACTAAGGACAGAGGGTCTGAGGACAGAGGGACTAAGGACAGAGGGTCTGAGGACAGAGGGACTAAGGACAGAGGGACTGAGGACAGAGGGACTGAGGACAGAGGGACTGAGGACAGAGGGTCTGAGGACAGAGGGACTGAGGACAGAGAGTCTGAGGACAGAGGGTCTGAGGACAGAGGCTCTGAGGACAGAGGCTCTGAGGCTCTGAGGACAGAGGCTCTGAGGACAGAGGGTCTGAGGACAGAGGCTCTGAGGACAGAGGGTCTGAGGACAGAGGGACTGAGGACAGAGGGACTGAGGACAGAGAGTCTGAGGACAGAGGGTCTGAGGACAGAGGCTCTGAGGACAGAGGCTCTGAGGCTCTGAGGACAGAGGCTCTGAGGACAGAGGCTCTGAGGCTCTGAGGACAGAGGCTCTGAGGACAGAGGCTCTGAGGACAGAGGCTCTGAGCTCTGAGGACAGAGGCTCTGAGGACAGAGGGTCTGAGGACAGAGGCTGAGGCTCTGAGGACAGAGGCTCTGAGGACAGAGGCTCTGAGGACAGAGGCTCTGAGGCTCTGAGGACAGAGGCTCTGAGGCTCTGAGGACAGAGCCTGAGCTCTGAGGCTCTGAGGACAGAGGCTCTGAGGACAGAGGCTCTGAGGACAGAGGGTCTGAGGACAGAGGCTCTGAGGACAGAGGGTCTGAGGACAGA
>CM070487.1:47703529-47725456 GCA_036324585.1 Champsocephalus esox
TCTCATCTCATCCCAAACTCTCATCTCCCCAAACATCCTCATCTTCATCCCAAACATCCTCATCTTCATCCCAAACATCCTCATCTTCATCCCAAACATCCTCATCTTCATCCCAAACATCTCATCTTCATCCCAAACATCCTCATCTTCATCCCAAACATCCTCATCTTCATCCCAAACACCTCATCTTCATCCCAAACATCCTCATCTTCATCCCAAACACTCCTCATCTTCATCCCAAACACTCCTCATCTTCATCCCAAACATCCTCATCTTCATCCCAAACACTCCTCATCTTCATCCCAAACATCCTCATCTTCATCCCAAACATCCTCATCTTCATCCCAAACATCCTCATCTTCATCCCAAACATCCTCATCTTCATCCCAAACATCCTCATCTTCATCCCAAACACTCCTCATCTTCATCCCAAACATCCTCATCTTCATCCCAAACATCCTCATCTTCATCCCAAACATCCTCATCTTCATCCCAAACATCCTCATCTTCATCCCAAACATCCTCATCTTCATCCCAAACATCCTCATCTTCATCCCAAACATCCTCATCTTCATCCCAAACATCCTCATCTTCATCCCAAACACTCCTCATCTTCATCCCAAACATCCTCATCTTCATCCCAAACATCCTCATCTTCATCCCAAACATCCTCATCTTCATCCCAAACATCCTCATCTTCATCCCAAACACTCCTCATCTTCATCCCAAACATCCTCATCTTCATCCCAAACATCCTCATCTTCATCCCAAACATCCTCATCTTCATCCCAAACATCCTCATCTTCATCCCAAACATCCTCATCTTCATCCCAAACATCCTCATCTTCATCCCAAACATCCTCATCTTCATCCCAAACATCCTCATCTTCATCCCAAACATCCTCATCTTCATCCCAAACATCCTCATCTTCATCCCAAACACTCATCTTCATCCCAAACACTCCTCATCTTCATCCCAAACATCCTCATCTTCATCCCAAACATCCTCATCTTCATCCCAAACATCCTCATCTTCATCCCAAACATCCTCATCTTCATCCCAAACATCCTCATCTTCATCCCAAACACTCCTCATCTTCATCCCAAACATCCTCATCTTCATCCCAAACATCCTCATCTTCATCCCAAACATCCTCATCTTCATCCCAAACACTCCTCATCTTCATCCCAAACATCCTCATCTTCATCCCAAACATCCTCATCTTCATCCCAAACATCCTCATCTTCATCCCAAACATCCTCATCTTCATCCCAAACACTCCTCATCTTCATCCCAAACATCCTCATCTTCATCCCAAACATCCTCATCTTCATCCCAAACACTCCTCATCTTCATCCCAAACATCCTCATCTTCATCCCAAACATCCTCATCTTCATCCCAAACATCCTCATCTTCATCCCAAACATCCTCATCTTCATCCCAAACACTCCTCATCTTCATCCCAAACATCCTCATCTTCATCCCAAACATCCTCATCTTCATCCCAAACACTCCTCATCTTCATCCCAAACATCCTCATCTTCATCCCAAACATCCTCATCTTCATCCCAAACATCCTCATCTTCATCCCAAACATCCTCATCTTCATCCCAAACATCCTCATCTTCATCCCAAACATCCTCATCTTCATCCCAAACACTCCTCATCTTCATCCCAAACATCCTCATCTTCATCCCAAACATCCTCATCTTCATCCCAAACACTCCTCATCTTCATCCCAAACATCCTCATCTTCATCCCAAACACTCCTCATCTTCATCCCAAACATCCTCATCTTCATCCCAAACACTCCTCATCTTCATCCCAAACATCCTCATCTTCATCCCAAACATCCTCATCTTCATCCCAAACATCCTCATCTTCATCCCAAACATCCTCATCTTCATCCCAAACATCCTCATCTTCATCCCAAACATCCTCATCTTCATCCCAAACACTCCTCATCTTCATCCCAAACATCCTCATCTTCATCCCAAACATCCTCATCTTCATCCCAAACATCCTCATCTTCATCCCAAACATCCTCATCTTCATCCCAAACACTCCTCATCTTCATCCCAAACATCCTCATCTTCATCCCAAACATCCTCATCTTCATCCCAAACATCCTCATCTTCATCCCAAACACTCCTCATCTTCATCCCAAACATCCTCATCTTCATCCCAAACATCCTCATCTCATCCCAAACATCCTCATCTTCATCCCAAACATCCTCATCTTCATCCCAAACATCCTCATCTTCATCCCAAACACTCCTCATCTTCATCCCAAACATCCTCATCTTCATCCCAAACATCCTCATCTTCATCCCAAACATCCTCATCTTCATCCCAAACATCCTCATCTTCATCCCAAACATCCTCATCTTCATCCCAAACATCCTCATCTTCATCCCAAACATCCTCATCTTCATCCCAAACATCCTCATCTTCATCCCAAACATCCTCATCTTCATCCCAAACACTCCTCATCTTCATCCCAAACATCCTCATCTTCATCCCAAACATCCTCATCTTCATCCCAAACACTCCTCATCTTCATCCCAAACATCCTCATCTTCATCCCAAACATCCTCATCTTCATCCCAAACATCCTCATCTTCATCCCAAACACTCCTCATCTTCATCCCAAACATCCTCATCTTCATCCCAAACATCCTCATCTTCATCCCAAACATCCTCATCTTCATCCCAAACATCCTCATCTTCATCCCAAACATCCTCATCTTCATCCCAAACACTCCTCATCTTCATCCCAAACATCCTCATCTTCATCCCAAACACTCATCCCAAACATCCTCATCTTCATCCCAAACATCCTCATCTTCATCCCAAACATCCTCATCTTCATCCCAAACACTCCTCATCTTCATCCCAAACATCCTCATCTTCATCCCAAACATCCTCATCTTCATCCCAAACACTCCTCATCTTCATCCCAAACATCCTCATCTTCATCCCAAACATCCTCATCTTCATCCCAAACATCCTCATCTTCATCCCAAACATCCTCATCTTCATCCCAAACATCCTCATCTTCATCCCAAACATCCTCATCTTCATCCCAAACATCCTCATCTTCATCCCAAACATCCTCATCTTCATCCCAAACATCCTCATCTTCATCCCAAACATCCTCATCTTCATCCCAAACATCCTCATCTTCATCCCAAACATCCTCATCTTCATCCCAAACATCCTCATCTTCATCCCAAACATCCTCATCTTCATCCCAAACACTCCTCATCTTCATCCCAAACATCCTCATCTTCATCCCAAACATCCTCATCTTCATCCCAAACACTCCTCATCTTCATCCCAAACATCCTCATCTTCATCCCAAACATCCTCATCTTCATCCCAAACACTCCTCATCTTCATCCCAAACACTCCTCATCTTCATCCCAAACATCCTCATCTTCATCCCAAACATCCTCATCTTCATCCCAAACATCCTCATCTTCATCCCAAACACTCCTCATCTTCATCCCAAACATCCTCATCTTCATCCCAAACATCCTCATCTTCATCCCAAACATCCTCATCTTCATCCCAAACATCCTCATCTTCATCCCAAACATCCTCATCTTCATCCCAAACATCCTCATCTTCATCCCAAACATCCTCATCTTCATCCCAAACATCCTCATCTCATCCCAAACATCCTCATCTCATCCCAAACATCCTCATCTTCATCCCAAACATCCTCATCTTCATCCCAAACATCCTCATCTTCATCCCAAACACTCCTCATCTTCATCCCAAACATCCTCATCTTCATCCCAAACATCCTCATCTTCATCCCAAACATCCTCATCTTCATCCCAAACATCCTCATCTTCATCCCAAACATCCTCATCTTCATCCCAAACATCCTCATCTTCATCCCAAACATCCTCATCTTCATCCCAAACACTCCTCATCTTCATCCCAAACATCCTCATCTTCATCCCAAACATCCTCATCTTCATCCCAAACATCCTCATCTTCATCCCAAACATCCTCATCTTCATCCCAAACATCCTCATCTTCATCCCAAACATCCTCATCTTCATCCCAAACATCCTCATCTTCATCCCAAACACTCCTCATCTTCATCCCAAACATCCTCATCTTCATCCCAAACATCCTCATCTTCATCCCAAACATCCTCATCTTCATCCCAAACACTCCTCATCTTCATCCCAAACATCCTCATCTTCATCCCAAACTCACTTCATCCCAAATCTCATCTTCATCCCAAACACTCCTCATCTTCATCCCAAACACTCCTCATCTTCATCCCAAACATCCTCATCTTCATCCCAAACATCCTCATCTTCATCCCAAACACTCCTCATCTTCATCCCAAACATCCTCATCTTCATCCCAACATCCTCATCTTCATCCCAAACATCCTCATCTTCATCCCAAACATCTCATCTTCATCCCAAACATCCTCATCTTCATCCCAAACATCCTCATCTTCATCCCAAACATCCTCATCTTCATCCCAAACATCCTCATCTTCATCCCAAACATCCTCATCTTCATCCCAAACATCCTCATCTTCATCCCAAACACTCCTCATCTTCATCCCAAACATCCTCATCTTCATCCCAAACATCCTCATCTTCATCCCAAACATCCTCATCTTCATCCCAAACACTCCTCATCTTCATCCCAAACATCCTCATCTTCATCCCAAACACTCCTCATCTTCATCCCAAACATCCTCATCTTCATCCCAAACATCCTCATCTTCATCCCAAACATCCTCATCTTCATCCCAAACATCCTCATCTTCATCCCAAACATCCTCATCTTCATCCCAAACATCCTCATCTTCATCCCAAACATCCTCATCTTCATCCCAAACATCCTCATCTTCATCCCAAACATCCTCATCTTCATCCCAAACATCCTCATCTTCATCCCAAACATCCTCATCTTCATCCCAAACATCTCATCTTCATCCCAAACATCCTCATCTTCATCCCAAACACTCATCTTCATCCCAAACTCTCATCTTCATCCCAAACACTCCTCATCTTCATCCCAAACATCCTCATCTTCATCCCAAACATCCTCATCTTCATCCCAAACATCCTCATCTTCATCCCAAACATCCTCATCTTCATCCCAAACATCCTCATCTCATCCCAAACATCCTCATCTCATCCCAAACATCCTCATCTTCATCCCAAACATCCTCATCTTCATCCCAAACATCCTCATCTTCATCCCAAACATCCTCATCTTCATCCCAAACACTCCTCATCTTCATCCCAAACATCCTCATCTTCATCCCAAACATCCTCATCTTCATCCCAAACACTCCATTCCCCAAACTCCTCATCTTCATCCCAAACATCCTCACTCTAAAATCATCTCCCAAACATCCTCATCTTCATCCCAAACACTCCTCATCTTCATCCCAAATCCTCACATCTCCCAAACATCCTCATCTTCATCCCAAACATCCTCATCTTCATCCCAAACATCCTCACTCACTCTCACTCATCCCAAACATCCTCATCTTCATCCCAAACACCTCATCTTCATCCCAAACATCCTCATCTTCATCCCAAACATCCTCACTCACCCAAACATCTCATCTTCATCCCAAACATCCTCATCTTCATCCCAAACATCCTCATCTTCATCCCAAACATCCTCATCTTCATCCCAAACATCCTCATCTTCATCCCAAACATCCTCATCTTCATCCCAAACACTCCTCATCTTCATCCCAAACATCCTCATCTTCATCCCAAACACTCCTCATCTTCATCCCAAACATCCTCATCTTCATCCCAAACACTCCTCATCTTCATCCCAAACATCCTCATCTTCATCCCAAACATCCTCATCTTCATCCCAAACACTCCTCATCTTCATCCCAAACATCCTCATCTTCATCCCAAACATCCTCATCTTCATCCCAAACATCCTCATCTTCATCCCAAACATCCTCATCTTCATCCCAAACATCCTCATCTTCATCCCAAACATCCTCATCTTCATCCCAAACATCCTCATCTTCATCCCAAACATCCTCATCTTCATCCCAAACATCCTCATCTTCATCCCAAACATCCTCATCTTCATCCCAAACATCCTCATCTTCATCCCAAACACTCCTCATCTTCATCCCAAACACTCCTCATCTTCATCCCAAACATCCTCATCTTCATCCCAAACATCCTCATCTTCATCCCAAACATCCTCATCTTCATCCCAAACATCCTCATCTTCATCCCAAACATCCTCATCTTCATCCCAAACATCCTCATCTTCATCCCAAACATCCTCATCTTCATCCCAAACATCCTCATCTTCATCCCAAACATCCTCATCTTCATCCCAAACACTCCTCATCTTCATCCCAAACATCCTCATCTTCATCCCAAACACTCCTCATCTTCATCCCAAACATCCTCATCTTCATCCCAAACATCCTCATCTTCATCCCAAACATCCTCATCTTCATCCCAAACATCCTCATCTTCATCCCAAACATCCTCATCTTCATCCCAAACATCCTCATCTTCATCCCAAACATCCTCATCTTCATCCCAAACATCCTCATCTTCATCCCAAACATCCTCATCTTCATCCCAAACATCCTCATCTTCATCCCAAACATCCTCATCTTCATCCCAAACATCCTCATCTTCATCCCAAACATCCTCATCTTCATCCCAAACATCCTCATCTTCATCCCAAACATCCTCATCTTCATCCCAAACATCCTCATCTTCATCCCAAACATCCTCATCTTCATCCCAAACATCCTCATCTTCATCCCAAACATCCTCATCTTCATCCCAAACATCCTCATCTTCATCCCAAACATCCTCATCTTCATCCCAAACATCCTCATCTTCATCCCAAACATCCTCATCTTCATCCCAAACATCCTCATCTTCATCCCAAACATCCTCATCTTCATCCCAAACACTCCTCATCTTCATCCCAAACATCCTCATCTTCATCCCAAACATCCTCATCTTCATCCCAAACATCCTCATCTTCATCCCAAACATCCTCATCTTCATCCCAAACATCCTCATCTTCATCCCAAACATCCTCATCTTCATCCCAAACATCCTCATCTTCATCCCAAACACTCCTCATCTTCATCCCAAACATCCTCATCTTCATCCCAAACATCCTCATCTTCATCCCAAACACTCCTCATCTTCATCCCAAACATCCTCATCTTCATCCCAAACACTCCTCATCTTCATCCCAAACATCCTCATCTTCATCCCAAACATCCTCATCTTCATCCCAAACATCCTCATCTTCATCCCAAACATCCTCATCTTCATCCCAAACACTCCTCATCTTCATCCCAAACATCCTCATCTTCATCCCAAACACTCCTCATCTTCATCCCAAACATCCTCATCTTCATCCCAAACATCCTCATCTTCATCCCAAACACTCCTCATCTTCATCCCAAACATCCTCATCTTCATCCCAAACATCCTCATCTTCATCCCAAACACTCCTCATCTTCATCCCAAACATCCTCATCTTCATCCCAAACATCCTCATCTTCATCCCAAACATCCTCATCTTCATCCCAAACATCCTCATCTTCATCCCAAACACTCCTCATCTTCATCCCAAACATCCTCATCTTCATCCCAAACACTCCTCATCTTCATCCCAAACATCCTCATCTTCATCCCAAACATCCTCATCTTCATCCCAAACACTCCTCATCTTCATCCCAAACACTCCTCATCTTCATCCCAAACATCCTCATCTTCATCCCAAACATCCTCATCTTCATCCCAAACACTCCTCATCTTCATCCCAAACATCCTCATCTTCATCCCAAACATCCTCATCTTCATCCCAAACACTCCTCATCTTCATCCCAAACATCCTCATCTTCATCCCAAACATCCTCATCTTCATCCCAAACATCCTCATCTTCATCCCAAACACTCCTCATCTTCATCCCAAACATCCTCATCTTCATCCCAAACACTCCTCATCTTCATCCCAAACATCCTCATCTTCATCCCAAACATCCTCATCTTCATCCCAAACACTCCTCATCTTCATCCCAAACATCCTCATCTTCATCCCAAACATCCTCATCTTCATCCCAAACATCCTCATCTTCATCCCAAACATCCTCATCTTCATCCCAAACATCCTCATCTTCATCCCAAACATCCTCATCTTCATCCCAAACACTCCTCATCTTCATCCCAAACATCCTCATCTTCATCCCAAACATCCTCATCTTCATCCCAAACATCCTCATCTTCATCCCAAACATCCTCATCTTCATCCCAAACATCCTCATCTTCATCCCAAACATCCTCATCTTCATCCCAAACATCCTCATCTTCATCCCAAACATCCTCATCTTCATCCCAAACATCCTCATCTTCATCCCAAACATCCTCATCTTCATCCCAAACATCCTCATCTTCATCCCAAACATCCTCATCTTCATCCCAAACATCCTCATCTTCATCCCAAACATCCTCATCTTCATCCCAAACACTCCTCATCTTCATCCCAAACATCCTCATCTTCATCCCAAACATCCTCATCTTCATCCCAAACATCCTCATCTTCATCCCAAACATCCTCATCTTCATCCCAAACATCCTCATCTTCATCCCAAACATCCTCATCTTCATCCCAAACATCCTCATCTTCATCCCAAACATCCTCATCTTCATCCCAAACATCCTCATCTTCATCCCAAACATCCTCATCTTCATCCCAAACATCCTCATCTTCATCCCAAACATCCTCATCTTCATCCCAAACATCCTCATCTTCATCCCAAACATCCTCATCTCATCCCAAACATCCTCATCTTCATCCCAAACATCCTCATCTTCATCCCAAACATCCTCATCTTCATCCCAAACATCCTCATCTTCATCCCAAACACTCCTCATCTTCATCCCAAACATCCTCATCTTCATCCCAAACATCCTCATCTTCATCCCAAACACTCCTCATCTTCATCCCAAACATCCTCATCTTCATCCCAAACATCCTCATCTTCATCCCAAACATCCTCATCTTCATCCCAAACATCCTCATCTTCATCCCAAACATCCTCATCTTCATCCCAAACATCCTCATCTTCATCCCAAACATCCTCATCTTCATCCCAAACATCCTCATCTTCATCCCAAACATCCTCATCTTCATCCCAAACATCCTCATCTTCATCCCAAACACTCCTCATCTTCATCCCAAACATCCTCATCTTCATCCCAAACACTCCTCATCTTCATCCCAAACATCCTCATCTTCATCCCAAACATCCTCATCTTCATCCCAAACACTCCTCATCTTCATCCCAAACATCCTCATCTTCATCCCAAACATCCTCATCTTCATCCCAAACATCCTCATCTTCATCCCAAACATCCTCATCTTCATCCCAAACATCCTCATCTCATCCCAAACATCCTCATCTTCATCCCAAACATCCTCATCTTCCCAAACACTCATCTTCATCCCAAACATCCTCATCTTCATCCCAAACATCCTCATCTTCATCCCAAACATCCTCATCTTCATCCCAAACATCCTCATCTTCATCCCAAACATCCTCATCTTCATCCCAAACATCCTCATCTTCATCCCAAACATCCTCATCTTCATCCCAAACATCCTCATCTTCATCCCAAACATCCTCATCTTCATCCCAAACATCCTCATCTTCATCCCAAACACTCCTCATCTTCATCCCAAACATCCTCATCTTCATCCCAAACATCCTCATCTTCATCCCAAACATCCTCATCTTCATCCCAAACACTCCTCATCTTCATCCCAAACATCCTCATCTTCATCCCAAACATCCTCATCTTCATCCCAAACATCCTCATCTTCATCCCAAACATCCTCATCTTCATCCCAAACATCCTCATCTTCATCCCAAACATCCTCATCTTCATCCCAAACATCCTCATCTTCATCCCAAACATCCTCATCTTCATCCCAAACACTCCTCATCTTCATCCCAAACATCCTCATCTTCATCCCAAACATCCTCATCTTCATCCCAAACATCCTCATCTTCATCCCAAACATCCTCATCTTCATCCCAAACATCCTCATCTTCATCCCAAACATCCTCATCTTCATCCCAAACATCCTCATCTTCATCCCAAACATCCTCATCTTCATCCCAAACATCCTCATCTTCATCCCAAACATCCTCATCTTCATCCCAAACATCCTCATCTTCATCCCAAACATCCTCATCTTCATCCCAAACACTCCTCATCTTCATCCCAAACATCCTCATCTTCATCCCAAACATCCTCATCTTCATCCCAAACATCCTCATCTTCATCCCAAACATCCTCATCTTCATCCCAAACACTCCTCATCTTCATCCCAAACATCCTCATCTTCATCCCAAACATCCTCATCTTCATCCCAAACATCCTCATCTTCATCCCAAACATCCTCATCTTCATCCCAAACATCCTCATCTTCATCCCAAACATCCTCATCTTCATCCCAAACACTCCTCATCTTCATCCCAAACATCCTCATCTTCATCCCAAACACTCCTCATCTTCATCCCAAACATCCTCATCTTCATCCCAAACATCCTCATCTTCATCCCAAACATCCTCATCTTCATCCCAAACATCCTCATCTTCATCCCAAACATCCTCATCTTCATCCCAAACACTCCTCATCTTCATCCCAAACACTCCTCATCTTCATCCCAAACATCCTCATCTTCATCCCAAACATCCTCATCTTCATCCCAAACATCCTCATCTTCATCCCAAACATCCTCATCTTCATCCCAAACACTCCTCATCTTCATCCCAAACATCCTCATCTTCATCCCAAACATCCTCATCTTCATCCCAAACATCCTCATCTTCATCCCAAACATCCTCATCTTCATCCCAAACATCCTCATCTTCATCCCAAACATCCTCATCTTCATCCCAAACATCCTCATCTTCATCCCAAACATCCTCATCTTCATCCCAAACATCCTCATCTTCATCCCAAACATCCTCATCTTCATCCCAAACATCCTCATCTTCATCCCAAACATCCTCATCTTCATCCCAAACATCCTCATCTTCATCCCAAACATCCTCATCTTCATCCCAAACATCCTCATCTTCATCCCAAACACTCCTCATCTTCATCCCAAACATCCTCATCTTCATCCCAAACATCCTCATCTTCATCCCAAACATCCTCATCTTCATCCCAAACATCCTCATCTTCATCCCAAACATCCTCATCTTCATCCCAAACATCCTCATCTTCATCCCAAACATCCTCATCTTCATCCCAAACATCCTCATCTTCATCCCAAACACTCCTCATCTTCATCCCAAACATCCTCATCTTCATCCCAAACATCCTCATCTTCATCCCAAACATCCTCATCTTCATCCCAAACATCCTCATCTTCATCCCAAACATCCTCATCTTCATCCCAAACATCCTCATCTTCATCCCAAACACTCCTCATCTTCATCCCAAACATCCTCATCTTCATCCCAAACATCCTCATCTTCATCCCAAACACTCCTCATCTTCATCCCAAACATCCTCATCTTCATCCCAAACATCCTCATCTTCATCCCAAACATCCTCATCTTCATCCCAAACATCCTCATCTTCATCCCAAACATCCTCATCTTCATCCCAAACACTCCTCATCTTCATCCCAAACATCCTCATCTTCATCCCAAACATCCTCATCTTCATCCCAAACATCCTCATCTTCATCCCAAACATCCTCATCTTCATCCCAAACATCCTCATCTTCATCCCAAACATCCTCATCTTCATCCCAAACATCCTCATCTTCATCCCAAACATCCTCATCTTCATCCCAAACATCCTCATCTTCATCCCAAACACTCCTCATCTTCATCCCAAACATCCTCATCTTCATCCCAAACACTCCTCATCTTCATCCCAAACATCCTCATCTTCATCCCAAACATCCTCATCTTCATCCCAAACACTCCTCATCTTCATCCCAAACATCCTCATCTTCATCCCAAACATCCTCATCTTCATCCCAAACATCCTCATCTTCATCCCAAACATCCTCATCTTCATCCCAAACATCCTCATCTTCATCCCAAACACTCCTCATCTTCATCCCAAACACTCCTCATCTTCATCCCAAACATCCTCATCTTCATCCCAAACATCCTCATCTTCATCCCAAACATCCTCATCTTCATCCCAAACATCCTCATCTTCATCCCAAACATCCTCATCTTCATCCCAAACATCCTCATCTTCATCCCAAACATCCTCATCTTCATCCCAAACATCCTCATCTTCATCCCAAACATCCTCATCTTCATCCCAAACATCCTCATCTTCATCCCAAACATCCTCATCTTCATCCCAAACATCCTCATCTTCATCCCAAACACTCCTCATCTTCATCCCAAACATCCTCATCTTCATCCCAAACATCCTCATCTTCATCCCAAACATCCTCATCTTCATCCCAAACATCCTCATCTTCATCCCAAACACTCCTCATCTTCATCCCAAACATCCTCATCTTCATCCCAAACATCCTCATCTTCATCCCAAACATCCTCATCTTCATCCCAAACATCCTCATCTTCATCCCAAACATCCTCATCTTCATCCCAAACATCCTCATCTTCATCCCAAACATCCTCATCTTCATCCCAAACATCCTCATCTTCATCCCAAACATCCTCATCTTCATCCCAAACATCCTCATCTTCATCCCAAACATCCTCATCTTCATCCCAAACATCCTCATCTTCATCCCAAACATCCTCATCTTCATCCCAAACATCCTCATCTTCATCCCAAACACTCCTCATCTTCATCCCAAACATCCTCATCTTCATCCCAAACATCCTCATCTTCATCCCAAACACTCCTCATCTTCATCCCAAACATCCTCATCTTCATCCCAAACACTCCTCATCTTCATCCCAAACATCCTCATCTTCATCCCAAACATCCTCATCTTCATCCCAAACACTCCTCATCTTCATCCCAAACATCCTCATCTTCATCCCAAACATCCTCATCTTCATCCCAAACATCCTCATCTTCATCCCAAACATCCTCATCTTCATCCCAAACATCCTCATCTTCATCCCAAACATCCTCATCTTCATCCCAAACATCCTCATCTTCATCCCAAACATCCTCATCTTCATCCCAAACATCCTCATCTTCATCCCAAACACTCCTCATCTTCATCCCAAACATCCTCATCTTCATCCCAAACATCCTCATCTTCATCCCAAACACTCCTCATCTCATCTTCATCCCAAACATCCTCATCTTCATCCCAAACATCCTCATCTTCATCCCAAACATCCTCATCTTCATCCCAAACACTCCTCATCTTCATCCCAAACATCCTCATCTTCATCCCAAACATCCTCATCTTCATCCCAAACATCCTCATCTTCATCCCAAACACTCCTCATCTTCATCCCAAACATCCTCATCTTCATCCCAAACATCCTCATCTTCATCCCAAACATCCTCATCTTCATCCCAAACATCCTCATCTTCATCCCAAACATCCTCATCTTCATCCCAAACATCCTCATCTTCATCCCAAACATCCTCATCTTCATCCCAAACACTCCTCATCTTCATCCCAAACATCCTCATCTTCATCCCAAACATCCTCATCTTCATCCCAAACATCCTCATCTTCATCCCAAACATCCTCATCTTCATCCCAAACATCCTCATCTTCATCCCAAACACTCCTCATCTTCATCCCAAACATCCTCATCTTCATCCCAAACATCCTCATCTTCATCCCAAACATCCTCATCTTCATCCCAAACATCCTCATCTTCATCCCAAACATCCTCATCTTCATCCCAAACATCCTCATCTTCATCCCAAACACTCCTCATCTTCATCCCAAACATCCTCATCTTCATCCCAAACATCCTCATCTTCATCCCAAACATCCTCATCTTCATCCCAAACATCCTCATCTTCATCCCAAACACTCCTCATCTTCATCCCAAACATCCTCATCTTCATCCCAAACATCCTCATCTTCATCCCAACATCCTCATGTCATCCCAAACATCTCATCTTATCCCAAACATCCCATCTTCATCCCAAACATCCTCATCTTCATCCCAAACATCATCATCTTCATCCCAAACATCCTCATCTTCACCCAAACATCCTCACTTCATCCCAAACACTCCTCATCTTCATCCCAAACACCTCATTTCTTCATCTATCATAACAATCATCATCTTCATGCCCAAAATCATCTCATAAACTTCATCTTCATACCAAAACATCCTCATCTTCATCCCAGAAATTTCATCTTCATCCCAAACATCCCATCTTCATCCCAAACACTCATCTTCTCCCAAACATCATCTTCATCCCAAACATCCTCATCTTCATCCCAAACACTCCTCATCTTCATCCCAAACATCCTCATCTTCATCCCAAACATCCTCATCTTCATCCCAAACATCCTCATCTTCATCCCAAACATCCTCATCTTCATCCCAAACACTCCTCATCTTCATCCCAAACATCCTCATCTTCATCCCAAACACTCCTCATCTTCATCCCAAACATCCTCATCTTCATCCCAAACATCCTCATCTTCATCCCAAACATCCTCATCTTCATCCCAAACATCCTCATCTTCATCCCAAACATCCTCATCTTCATCCCAAACATCCTCATCTTCATCCCAAACATCCTCATCTTCATCCCAAACATCCTCATCTTCATCCCAAACATCCTCATCTTCATCCCAAACACTCCTCATCTTCATCCCAAACATCCTCATCTTCATCCCAAACATCCTCATCTTCATCCCAAACATCCTCATCTTCATCCCAAACATCCTCATCTTCATCCCAAACATCCTCATCTTCATCCCAAACATCCTCATCTTCATCCCAAACACTCCTCATCTTCATCCCAAACATCCTCATCTTCATCCCAAACATCCTCATCTTCATCCCAAACATCCTCATCTTCATCCCAAACACTCCTCATCTTCATCCCAAACATCCTCATCTTCATCCCAAACATCCTCATCTTCATCCCAAACACTCCTCATCTTCATCCCAAACATCCTCATCTTCATCCCAAACATCCTCATCTTCATCCCAAACATCCTCATCTTCATCCCAAACATCCTCATCTTCATCCCAAACATCCTCATCTTCATCCCAAACATCCTCATCTTCATCCCAAACATCCTCATCTTCATCCCAAACATCCTCATCTTCATCCCAAACATCCTCATCTTCATCCCAAACATCCTCATCTTCATCCCAAACATCCTCATCTTCATCCCAAACATCCTCATCTTCATCCCAAACATCCTCATCTTCATCCCAAACATCCTCATCTTCATCCCAAACATCCTCATCTTCATCCCAAACATCCTCATCTTCATCCCAAACATCCTCATCTTCATCCCAAACATCCTCATCTTCATCCCAAACATCCTCATCTTCATCCCAAACATCCTCATCTTCATCCCAAACATCCTCATCTTCATCCCAAACATCCTCATCTTCATCCCAAACATCCTCATCTTCATCCCAAACATCCTCATCTTCATCCCAAACATCCTCATCTTCATCCCAAACATCCTCATCTTCATCCCAAACATCCTCATCTTCATCCCAAACATCCTCATCTTCATCCCAAACACTCCTCATCTTCATCCCAAACATCCTCATCTTCATCCCAAACATCCTCATCTTCATCCCAAACATCCTCATCTTCATCCCAAACATCCTCATCTTCATCCCAAACATCCTCATCTTCATCCCAAACACTCCTCATCTTCATCCCAAACATCCTCATCTTCATCCCAAACACTCCTCATCTTCATCCCAAACATCCTCATCTTCATCCCAAACATCCTCATCTTCATCCCAAACATCCTCATCTTCATCCCAAACACTCCTCATCTTCATCCCAAACACTCCTCATCTTCATCCCAAACATCCTCATCTTCATCCCAAACATCCTCATCTTCATCCCAAACATCCTCATCTTCATCCCAAACATCCTCATCTTCATCCCAAACATCCTCATCTTCATCCCAAACATCCTCATCTTCATCCCAAACACTCCTCATCTTCATCCCAAACATCCTCATCTTCATCCCAAACATCCTCATCTTCATCCCAAACATCCTCATCTTCATCCCAAACATCCTCATCTTCATCCCAAACACTCCTCATCTTCATCCCAAACATCCTCATCTTCATCCCAAACATCCTCATCTTCATCCCAAACATCCTCATCTTCATCCCAAACATCCTCATCTTCATCCCAAACATCCTCATCTTCATCCCAAACATCCTCATCTTCATCCCAAACATCCTCATCTTCATCCCAAACATCCTCATCTTCATCCCAAACATCCTCATCTTCATCCCAAACATCCTCATCTTCATCCCAAACATCCTCATCTTCATCCCAAACATCCTCATCTTCATCCCAAACATCCTCATCTTCATCCCAAACATCCTCATCTTCATCCCAAACACTCCTCATCTTCATCCCAAACATCCTCATCTTCATCCCAAACATCCTCATCTTCATCCCAAACATCCTCATCTTCATCCCAAACATCCTCATCTTCATCCCAAACATCCTCATCTTCATCCCAAACATCCTCATCTTCATCCCAAACATCCTCATCTTCATCCCAAACATCCTCATCTTCATCCCAAACATCCTCATCTTCATCCCAAACATCCTCATCTTCATCCCAAACATCCTCATCTTCATCCCAAACATCCTCATCTTCATCCCAAACATCCTCATCTTCATCCCAAACATCCTCATCTTCATCCCAAACATCCTCATCTTCATCCCAAACATCCTCATCTTCATCCCAAACACTCCTCATCTTCATCCCAAACATCCTCATCTTCATCCCAAACATCCTCATCTTCATCCCAAACATCCTCATCTTCATCCCAAACATCCTCATCTTCATCCCAAACATCCTCATCTTCATCCCAAACACTCCTCATCTTCATCCCAAACATCCTCATCTTCATCCCAAACATCCTCATCTTCATCCCAAACATCCTCATCTTCATCCCAAACATCCTCATCTTCATCCCAAACATCCTCATCTTCATCCCAAACATCCTCATCTTCATCCCAAACATCCTCATCTTCATCCCAAACATCCTCATCTTCATCCCAAACATCCTCATCTTCATCCCAAACACTCCTCATCTTCATCCCAAACATCCTCATCTTCATCCCAAACATCCTCATCTTCATCCCAAACATCCTCATCTTCATCCCAAACATCCTCATCTTCATCCCAAACATCCTCATCTTCATCCCAAACATCCTCATCTTCATCCCAAACATCTCATCTTCATCCCAAACATCCTCATCTTCATCCCAAACACTCCTCATCTTCATCCCAAACATCCTCATCTTCATCCCAAACATCCTCATCTTCATCCCAAACACTCCTCATCTTCATCCCAAACATCCTCATCTTCATCCCAAACATCCTCATCTTCATCCCAAACATCCTCATCTTCATCCCAAACATCCTCATCTTCATCCCAAACATCCTCATCTTCATCCCAAACATCCTCATCTTCATCCCAAACATCCTCATCTTCATCCCAAACATCCTCATCTTCATCCCAAACATCCTCATCTTCATCCCAAACATCCTCATCTTCATCCCAAACATCCTCATCTTCATCCCAAACATCCTCATCTTCATCCCAAACACTCCTCATCTTCATCCCAAACATCCTCATCTTCATCCCAAACATCCTCATCTTCATCCCAAACATCCTCATCTTCATCCCAAACATCCTCATCTTCATCCCAAACATCCTCATCTTCATCCCAAACATCCTCATCTTCATCCCAAACACTCCTCATCTTCATCCCAAACATCCTCATCTTCATCCCAAACATCCTCATCTTCATCCCAAACATCCTCATCTTCATCCCAAACATCCTCATCTTCATCCCAAACATCCTCATCTTCATCCCAAACATCCTCATCTTCATCCCAAACATCCTCATCTTCATCCCAAACATCCTCATCTTCATCCCAAACATCCTCATCTTCATCCCAAACACTCCTCATCTTCATCCCAAACATCCTCATCTTCATCCCAAACATCCTCATCTTCATCCCAAACATCCTCATCTTCATCCCAAACATCCTCATCTTCATCCCAAACACTCCTCATCTTCATCCCAAACACTCCTCATCTTCATCCCAAACATCCTCATCTTCATCCCAAACATCCTCATCTTCATCCCAAACATCCTCATCTTCATCCCAAACATCCTCATCTTCATCCCAAACATCCTCATCTTCATCCCAAACACTCCTCATCTTCATCCCAAACATCCTCATCTTCATCCCAAACATCCTCATCTTCATCCCAAACATCCTCATCTTCATCCCAAACATCCTCATCTTCATCCCAAACATCCTCATCTTCATCCCAAACATCCTCATCTTCATCCCAAACATCCTCATCTTCATCCCAAACATCCTCATCTTCATCCCAAACATCCTCATCTTCATCCCAAACATCCTCATCTTCATCCCAAACATCCTCATCTTCATCCCAAACACTCCTCATCTTCATCCCAAACATCCTCATCTTCATCCCAAACACTCCTCATCTTCATCCCAAACATCCTCATCTTCATCCCAAACATCCTCATCTTCATCCCAAACATCCTCATCTTCATCCCAAACATCCTCATCTTCATCCCAAACACTCCTCATCTTCATCCCAAACATCCTCATCTTCATCCCAAACATCCTCATCTTCATCCCAAACATCCTCATCTTCATCCCAAACATCCTCATCTTCATCCCAAACATCCTCATCTTCATCCCAAACATCCTCATCTTCATCCCAAACATCCTCATCTTCATCCCAAACATCCTCATCTTCATCCCAAACATCCTCATCTTCATCCCAAACATCCTCATCTTCATCCCAAACATCCTCATCTTCATCCCAAACATCCTCATCTTCATCCCAAACATCCTCATCTTCATCCCAAACATCCTCATCTTCATCCCAAACACTCCTCATCTTCATCCCAAACATCCTCATCTTCATCCCAAACATCCTCATCTTCATCCCAAACACTCCTCATCTTCATCCCAAACACTCCTCATCTTCATCCCAAACATCCTCATCTTCATCCCAAACATCCTCATCTTCATCCCAAACATCCTCATCTTCATCCCAAACATCCTCATCTTCATCCCAAACATCCTCATCTTCATCCCAAACATCCTCATCTTCATCCCAAACATCCTCATCTTCATCCCAAACATCCTCATCTTCATCCCAAACACTCCTCATCTTCATCCCAAACATCCTCATCTTCATCCCAAACACTCCTCATCTTCATCCCAAACATCCTCATCTTCATCCCAAACATCCTCATCTTCATCCCAAACATCCTCATCTTCATCCCAAACATCCTCATCTTCATCCCAAACATCCTCATCTTCATCCCAAACATCCTCATCTTCATCCCAAACATCCTCATCTTCATCCCAAACACTCCTCATCTTCATCCCAAACATCCTCATCTTCATCCCAAACATCCTCATCTTCATCCCAAACATCCTCATCTTCATCCCAAACATCCTCATCTTCATCCCAAACATCCTCATCTTCATCCCAAACATCCTCATCTTCATCCCAAACATCCTCATCTTCATCCCAAACATCCTCATCTTCATCCCAAACATCCTCATCTTCATCCCAAACATCCTCATCTTCATCCCAAACACTCCTCATCTTCATCCCAAACATCCTCATCTTCATCCCAAACATCCTCATCTTCATCCCAAACATCCTCATCTTCATCCCAAACATCCTCATCTTCATCCCAAACACTCCTCATCTTCATCCCAAACATCCTCATCTCATCCCATCTCATCCCAAACATCCTCATCTTCATCCCAAACATCCTCATCTTCATCCCAAACATCCTCATCTTCATCCCAAACATCCTCATCTTCATCCCAAACACTCCTCATCTTCATCCCAAACATCCTCATCTTCATCCCAAACATCCTCATCTTCATCCCAAACATCCTCATCTTCATCCCAAACATCCTCATCTTCATCCCAAACATCCTCATCTTCATCCCAAACATCCTCATCTTCATCCCAAACACTCCTCATCTTCATCCCAAACATCCTCATCTTCATCCCAAACACTCCTCATCTTCATCCCAAACATCCTCATCTTCATCCCAAACACTCCTCATCTTCATCCCAAACATCCTCATCTTCATCCCAAACATCCTCATCTTCATCCCAAACATCCTCATCTTCATCCCAAACACTCCTCATCTTCATCCCAAACATCCTCATCTTCATCCCAAACATCCTCATCTTCATCCCAAACATCCTCATCTTCATCCCAAACATCCTCATCTTCATCCCAAACATCCTCATCTTCATCCCAAACACTCCTCATCTTCATCCCAAACATCCTCATCTCATCCCAAACTCATCTCATCCCAAACATCCTCATCTTCATCCCAAACACTCCTCATCTTCATCCCAAACATCCTCATCTTCATCCCAAACACTCCTCATCTTCATCCCAAACATCCTCATCTTCATCCCAAACATCCTCATCTTCATCCCAAACATCCTCATCTTCATCCCAAACATCCTCATCTTCATCCCAAACATCCTCATCTTCATCCCAAACATCCTCATCTTCATCCCAAACACTCCTCATCTTCATCCCAAACATCCTCATCTTCATCCCAAACATCCTCATCTTCATCCCAAACATCCTCATCTTCATCCCAAACATCCTCATCTTCATCCCAAACATCCTCATCTTCATCCCAAACATCCTCATCTTCATCCCAAACACTCCTCATCTTCATCCCAAACATCCTCATCTTCATCCCAAACATCCTCATCTTCATCCCAAACATCCTCATCTTCATCCCAAACATCCTCATCTTCATCCCAAACATCCTCATCTTCATCCCAAACATCCTCATCTTCATCCCAAACATCCTCATCTTCATCCCAAACACTCCTCATCTTCATCCCAAACACTCCTCATCTTCATCCCAAACATCCTCATCTTCATCCCAAACATCCTCATCTTCATCCCAAACATCCTCATCTTCATCCCAAACACTCCTCATCTTCATCCCAAACATCCTCATCTTCATCCCAAACATCCTCATCTTCATCCCAAACACTCCTCATCTTCATCCCAAACATCCTCATCTTCATCCCAAACATCCTCATCTTCATCCCAAACACTCCTCATCTTCATCCCAAACATCCTCATCTTCATCCCAAACATCCTCATCTTCATCCCAAACATCTCATCTTCATCCCAAACACTCCTCATCTTCATCCCAAACACTCCTCATCTTCATCCCAAACATCCTCATCTTCATCCCAAACATCCTCATCTTCATCCCAAACATCCTCATCTTCATCCCAAACATCCTCATCTTCATCCCAAACATCCTCATCTTCATCCCAAACATCCTCATCTTCATCCCAAACATCCTCATCTTCATCCCAAACATCCTCATCTTCATCCCAAACATCCTCATCTTCATCCCAAACATCCTCATCTTCATCCCAAACATCCTCATCTTCATCCCAAACATCCTCATCTTCATCCCAAACATCCTCATCTTCATCCCAAACATCCTCATCTTCATCCCAAACATCCTCATCTTCATCCCAAACATCCTCATCTTCATCCCAAACACTCCTCATCTTCATCCCAAACATCCTCATCTTCATCCCAAACATCCTCATCTTCATCCCAAACATCCTCATCTTCATCCCAAACATCCTCATCTTCATCCCAAACA
>CM070487.1:47725956-47740956 GCA_036324585.1 Champsocephalus esox
TGTTATAATCCCCCCCCCCCCCCCCCCCCCCCCCCACACTGTTTCCCCCCCCCCCCCCCACCCCCCCCCCCCCCCCCCCCCCCCCCCACCCACCCATCACGTGTGGATGTTTTGTGCTGATGGGAGGTTGGATTGGTGGGGGGGGTTATGGTTTGGTGGGGGGTAGTGGGTAGTGCGGGGATGGGGTGTGGGTGGGGTGGTGTGGGTTTTCTGTGTGTTTGTTTTTGTATTTTTGGGTTGTTGTGTATGTGTTTTTGAGTTGGGCGTGGGAATATGTGTTTTTTGATGGTTGGGTGGATGGTGGTGGTTGTGTTATGTGGTGTTGTTGTGTGTTGTGTTTAGTTGGGCCTTTATTGGTGTGTTGGGATTTGTTTTTTGGGTGTTGGCATGGTTGTTTTGGTGTTCGGTCATATGGTGTTGTTGTTGTGGGTTGGCTTTGTGTTAGTGCTGGGGTGGGGTCTTGTTATGTGGCTAGGGTTGCATGTGGTTGGGGGTTTTGTGATGTGAATCGTTTGTGCTTTGAGTGTGGTGGTTTTGTGTGTGTTTTGTGGATGTAGCATTGTGAGGGTGGTGTGGAGTTTTGTTGTTGTGGGTATATTGGTGTTTTGTGTGGTGTTGTGGTTGGTGTCTTTTTTTGATTGGTGTTGTTCGTTGTAGTGTTGTATATTGTAGGGTTTGTGTGGGTTGGTGTGGATGTATTTGTTAAACGGTATTTGTGTGTGCTTGGGTGGGTTGTTTGCGTTGTCTGTCTTTGAATTTGTGGGTTGGTATTTTTTTTTACTTTTGTAATGTTTTTGGGGTTGGGTGGGGGTCGGGGTTTTGTTCTGGGGAGGAGGGGGTGGGGTTGATTTGGGTGGGATATGTGATTGGTGTCGGGGCGGGCTGTTGGAGGATTGCAGGGTTGATGTTTGGGTTTTCCTGGGCAGTGTGTAGGGTTGTTGTTGGATGTTTTGGGTTTCGGGGTGTGGATTTGGTTTGTTTGTGGAATGCTCTGGGTTTGAGTTAGGTGTTGGTGTGGGGTGTTGGAGGGTAGTGGGGGGTTCGGTGGTGGGGTGATGGGGGTTTGGTGGGTAGTGGATGTGGGGTGGTGGTGGGATTTGGGGGTGGTGGGAGTGGTGGTGGACTTCGTTTGTAGATGGAGTGTGTTGGGGAGTCTGTGTGGTTTTTGTGTGATGGGCGGTTGGGGGGGATTGGGGGGGGCGGTCTGGTGTGTGGGGGGGGGGGTCTTGGTTGGAAGGGGTGTTGGGTAATGGGGGTTTTTGGAGATGTCTGTGGGGGGGGTGGTGGTGGGGGTAGGCTACTTCGGGTTATGCAGGAATGTGGATTGGGGAAGGAGGGTGGTTGGTTTGTTGGGGGTGGGCTGGGTGCTTCGGTTTGGTGGTTTTTGTGTTGATGTTGTGGTTTTTGTTTTTTGGTGTGTGTTGGGTATATTCGTATTGGCGCTTGTTTGTGGGTTGGGTTGTGGATGTGATTGTTGTTATTTCGGGTGGATTGTTTGGTGTTGTGTGTGCTTTGGTTGATGGGTGTTTGTGTTGTTTTTGTGTATGGGTGGTTCTTTGTTTTGGGTGGTGGGGTATTGTTGGGTGTGGGTGGGTGGTTGGGAATTGTGGTTTCCTTTATGGATGTGGGGGCTGGATTATAGTGTTGTTTTTTGTGTGTTTTTGTTTCTGTTGGTGTTGTAATGTTATTTTTGTGTTTGGTGTTGCTTTACATGTCTTTGTTTCTTGGTTTTGTATTTTGGTGTTCGTGCTGTTGTTTGTTTGGTTTCTTACTGATTGGTTTGTGTCTTTTTGGTATGTATTTTTGTATTTATTTATTATGTTTGCTCATTGTGTTTTTTTGTTGTTGTGTGGGATGTATGTTTGGGTTCCCTTTTGTTTGTGTATATTTGTTGGGAGGGGCTATGGGTCAGGGTTAGGTACACTGTTGCCGGTGAGCCTGTGAGGGGCTATGGGTCAGGGTTAGGTCACCTGTTGCCGGTGAGCCTGTGGGAGGGGCTATGGGTTAGGGTTAGGTCACCTGTTGCCGGTGAGCCTGTGGGAGGGGCTATGGGTCAGGGTTAGGTCACCTGTTGCCGGTGAGCCTGTGGGAGGGGCTATGGGAGGAGATGACTCGGGAGAGGGTCAGAGAAGGCAACAGGAGAGCACGTTTACTCGATGAGGGATGGACGGCCTGTTCCAGTCCATTATTTTTGTTTTGTTTAAGGTGTGCTGTTTCGCTATATTTTTGTTGTTGCTGTAAATAACGTGTTCTTGAGCTTAAAACGACCGACTAAGCCATGTTTCAATTAGAACCCCGTCACAAACACTTTCATATATCTAAAGTATTTTAGTGAAGATACAAAAGATTAGAATTGAATTATTTTATTTAAAAAAATTCCAGTTGGTTCATTTTTTACATTTATTTTTCTCAGGATAGAAAATACAGCAGGATGATGATGTCATCACCTGGAGACACGGGGGCATTCATCAGGAGGGGGGGTCCTCACCTGTGGCGCTCTGAAACACAAAACACCATCAACACATTAAACATTTATTTCATATTGTGTGTGTGTGTGTGTGAGAGTGTGTTACCTTCAGGTTGAGGAAGTGTGTGTGTCCTGCAGTGTGCGTGTGTGTGTGTGTGTGTGTGAGTGTGTGTGAGTGTGTGTGTGTGTGTTACCTTCAGGTTGAGGAAGTGTGTGTGTGTGTGTTACCTTCAGGTTGAGGAAGTGTGTGTGTGTGTGTGTGTGTGTGTGTGTGTGTGTGTGTGTGTTATATTCAGGTTGAGGAAGTGTGTGTGTGTGTGTATTGTAATGTGTGTGTGTGTTGGCTGCAGGTTGAAGAAGTGTGTGTGCGTCCTACAGTGTGTGTGTGTGTGTTACCTGCAGGTTGAGGAAGTGTGTGTGTGTCCTGCAGTGTGTGTGTCGTGCTGTCGTCTCGCTGAAGAAGAACTTGTTACACAAGCGACACAGGAAACCAGAAACTGGAAGCACAAAACTACTTCCTGTTGACACACACACACACACACACACACAGTTATTAATGAGCATTGACATCAGGACAGCAGAAAGCTCACACACCTTCCAGACTGAAACTCATCTCCTTCGACTCCACCTCGAGGATAGAACTACTAACAAAGCACTTATATACTAACAAAGCACTTATATACTAACAAAGCTCTTATATACTAACAAAGCACTTATAGACTAACAAAGCTCTTATATACTAACAAAGCACTTATATACTAACAAAGCTCTTATATACTAACAAAGCACTTATACACTAACAAAGCACTTATATACTAACAAAGCACTTATATACTAACAAAGCTCTTATATACTAACAAAGCACTTATAGACTAACAAAGCACTTATAGACTAACAAAGCACTTATATACTAACAAAGCACTTATATACTAACAAAGCTCTTATATACTAACAAAGCACTTATAGACTAACAAAGCACTTATATACTAACAAAGCACTTATATACTAACAAAGCTCTTATATACTAACAAAGCACTTATACACTAACAAAGCACTTATATACTAACAAAGCACTTATATACTAACAAAGCTCTTATATACTAACAAAGCACTTATAGACTAACAAAGCACTTATATCCTAACAAAGCACTTATATACTAACAAATCACTTATATACTAACAGAGCTCTTATATACTAACAAAGCACTTATATACTAACAAAGCACTTATATACTAACAAAGCTCTTATATACTAACAAAGCTCTTATATACTAACAAAGCTCTTATATACTAACAAAGCACTTATATACTAACAAAGCTCTTATATACTAACAAAGCACTTATATACTAACAAAGGACTTATATACTAACAAAGCACTTATATACTAACAAAGCTCTTATATACTAACAAAGCACTTATATACTAACAAAGCACTTATAGACTAACAAAGCACTTATATACTAACAAAGCACTTATATACTAACAAAGCTCTTATATACTAACAAAGCACTTATACACTAACAAAGCACTTATATACTAACAAAGCACTTATATACTAACAAAGCTCTTATATACTAACAAAGCACTTATAGACTAACAAAGCACTTATATCCTAACAAAGCACTTATATACTAACAAATCACTTATATACTAACAAAGCACTTATATACTAACAGAGCTCTTATATACTAACAAAGCACTTATATACTAACAAAGCACTTATATACTAACAAAGCTCTTATATACTAACAAAGCACTTATATACTAACAAAGCTCTTATATACTAACAAAGCACTTATATACTAACAAAGCACTTATATACTAACAAAGGACTTATATACTAACAAAGCACTTATATACTAACAAAGCACTTATATACTAACAAAGGACTGGCTCCTCTAAAGCCAGTTGAGTGGCACTTGAAATGCTTGGCTCTATGAAACCTGATGTACTTTATGATTCTGTTTTCTTCAGGGTTGTGTCTTCCTGGTCGAACGCACTTATTGTAAGTCGCTTTGGATAAAAGCCTCAGCTAAATGTGATGTGATGATATACATGTATATAATAACATGATGTACTTAGAGGAGGTATAACACAGTGGTTACAGTAATTAAAGCAGGAACATACCATATAGAGTTTGAGGGTCATATTCCTGGGGTTCCTGAAAAAACACACACACAAAAAAGCTTAGCGTGGTGACGTGAAGTCATGTGACCGTGCTGTAGTTCCTTTATAGGCCAACATTAGCCTCCTTTAGCTTAGCGGTGGTGGCGTGAAGTCATGTGACCGTGCTGTAGTTCCTTTATAGCCCAACATTAGCCTCCTTTAGCTTAGCGGTGGAGACGTGAAGTCATGTGACCGTGCTGTAGTTCCTTTATAGCCCAACATTAGCCTCCTTTAGCTTAGCGGTGGTGGCGTGAAGTCATGTGACCGTGCTGTAGTTCCTTTATAGCCCAACATTAGCCTCCTTTAGCTTAGCGGTGGAGACGTGAAGTCATGTGACCGTGCTGTAGTTCCTTTATAGCCCAACATTAGCCTCCTTTAGCTTAGCGGTGGTGGCGTGAAGTCATGTGACTGTGCTGTAGTTCCTTTATAGCCCAACATTAGCCTCCTTTAGCTTAGCGGTGGAGACGTGAAGTCATGTGACCGTGCTGTAGTTCCTTTATAGCCCAACATTAGCCTCCTTTAGCTTAGCGGTGGTGACGTGAAGTCATGTGACCGTGCTATAGTTCCTTTATAGCCCAACATTAGCCTCCTTTAGCTTAGCGGTGGTGACGTGAAGTCATGTGACCGTGCTATAGTTCCTTTATAGCCCAACGTTAGCCTCCTTTAGCTTAGCGGTGGTGACGTGAAGTCATGTGACCGTGCTGTAGTTCCTTTATAGCCCAACATTAGCCTCCTTTAGCTTAGCGGTGGTGACGTGAAGTCATGTGACCGTGCTGTAGTTCCTTTATAGCCCAACATTAGCCTCCTTTAGCTTAGCGGTGGTGACGTGAAGTCATGTGACCGTGCTGTAGTTCCTTTATAGCCCAACATTAGCCTCCTTTAGCTTAGCGGTGGTGACGTGAAGTCATGTGACCGTGCTGTAGTTCCTCTATAGCCCAACATTAGCCACCTTTAGCTTAGCGGTGGTGACGTGAAGTCATGTGACCGTGCTGTAGTTCCTCTATAGGCCAACATTAGCCTCCTTTAGCTTAGCGGTGGTGACGTGAAGTCATGTGACCATGCTGTAGTTCCTCTATAGCCCACCATTAGCCTCCTTTAGCTTAGCGGTGGTGACGTGAAGTCATGTGACCGTGCTGTAGTTCCTTTATAGCCCAACATTAGCCTCCTTTAGCTTAGCGGTGGTGGCGTGAAGTCATGTGACCGTGCTGTAGTTCCTTTATAGCCCAACATTAGCCTCCTTTAGCTTAGCGGTGGAGACGTGAAGTCATGTGACCGTGCTGTAGTTCCTTTATAGCCCAACATTAGCCTCCTTTAGCTTAGCGGTGGTGGCGTGAAGTCATGTGACCGTGCTGTAGTTCCTTTATAGCCCAACATTAGCCTCCTTTAGCTTAGCGGTGGAGACGTGAAGTCATGTGACCGTGCTGTAGTTCCTTTATAGCCCAACATTAGCCTCCTTTAGCTTAGCGGTGGTGACGTGAAGTCATGTGACCGTGCTATAGTTCCTTTATAGCCCAACATTAGCCTCCTTTAGCTTAGCGGTGGTGACGTGAAGTCATGTGATCGTGCTATAGTTCCTTTATAGCCCAACGTTAGCCTCCTTTAGCTTAGCGGTGGTGACGTGAAGTCATGTGACCGTGCTGTAGTTCCTTTATAGCCCAACATTAGCCTCCTTTAGCTTAGCGGTGGTGACGTGAAGTCATGTGACCGTGCTGTAGTTCCTTTATAGCCCAACATTAGCCTCCTTTAGCTTAGCGGTGGTGACGTGAAGTCATGTGACCGTGCTGTAGTTCCTTTATAGCCCAACATTAGCCTCCTTTAGCTTAGCGGTGGTGACGTGAAGTCATGTGACCGTGCTGTAGTTCCTCTATAGCCCAACATTAGCCACCTTTAGCTTAGCGGTGGTGACGTGAAGTCATGTGACCGTGCTGTAGTTCCTCTATAGGCCAACATTAGCCTCCTTTAGCTTAGCGGTGGTGACGTGAAGTCATGTGACCGTGCTGTAGTTCCTCTATAGCCCACCATTAGCCTCCTTTAGCTTAGCGGTGGTGACGTGAAGTCATGTGACCGTGCTGTAGTTCCTTTATAGCCCAACATTAGCCACCTTTAGCTTAGCGGTGGTGACGTGAGGTCATGTGACCGTGCTGTAGTTCCTTTATAGACAACATTAGCCTCCTTTAGCTTAGCGCTGGTGACGTGAAGTCATGTGACCGTGCTGTAGTCCCTTTATAGCCCAACATTAGCCTCCTTTAGCTTAGCGGTGGTGACGTGAAGTCATGTGACCGAGCTGTAGTCCCTTTATAGCCCAACATTAGCCACCTTTAGCTTAGCGGTGGTGACGTGAGGTCATGTGACCGTGCTGTAGTTCCTTTATAGCCCAACATTAGCCACCTTTAGCTTAGCGGTGGTGACGTGAAGTCATGTGACCGGGCTGTAGTTCCTTTATAGCCCAACATTAGCCACTTTTAGCTTAGCGGTGGTGACGTGAAGTCATGTGACCGTGCTGTAGTTCCTTTATAGCCCAACATTAGCCACCTTTAGCTTAGCGGTGGTGACGTGAGGTCATGTGACCGAGCTGTAGTCCCTTTATAGCCCAACATTAGCCACCTTTAGCTTAGCGGTGGTGACGTGAAGTCATGTGACCGTGCTGTAGTCCCTTCATAGCCCAACATTAGCCTCCTTTAGCTTAGCGGTGGTGACGTGAAGTCATGTGACCGTGCTGTAGTTCCTCTATAGACCCAACATTAGCCTCCTTTAGCTTAGCGGTGGTGACGTGAAGTCATGTGACCGTGCTGTAGTTCCTTTATAGCCCAACATTAGCCTCCTTTAGCTTAGCGGTGGTTACGTGAAGTCATGTGACCGTGCTGTAGTTCCTTTATAGCCCAACATTAGCCACCTTTAGCTTAGCGGTGGTGACGTGAGGTCATGTGACCGAGCTGTAGTCCCTTTATAGCCCAACATTAGCCACCTTTAGCTTAGCGGTGGTGACGTGAGGTCATGTGACCGTGCTGTAGTTCCTTCATAGCCCAACATTAGCCTCCTTTAGCTTAGCGGTGGTGACGTGAAGTCATGTGACCGTGCTGTAGTTCCTCTATAGACCAACATTAGCCTCCTTTAGCTTAGCGGTGGTGACGTGAAGTCATGTGACCGTGCTGTAGTTCCTTTATAGCCCAACATTAGCCTCCTTTAGCTTAGCGGTGGTTACGTGAAGTCATGTGACCGTGCTGTAGTTCCTTTATAGCCCAACATTAGCCTCCTTTAGCTTAGCGGTGGTGACGTGAAGTCATGTGACCGTGCTGTAGTTCCTTTATAGCCCAACATTAGCCTCCTTTAGCTTAGCGGTGGTTACGTGAAGTCATGTGACCGTGCTGTAGTTCCTTTATAGCCCAACATTAGCCTCCTTTAGCTTAGCGGTGGTGACGTGAAGTCATGTGACCGTGCTGTAGTTCCTTTATAGCCCAACATTAGCCTCCTTTAGCTTAGCGGTGGTGACGTGAAGTCATGTGACCGTGCTGTAGTCCCTTTATAGCCCAACATTAGCCTCCTTTAGCTTAGCGGTGGTGACGTGAGGTCATGTGACCGAGCTGTAGTTCCCTTTATAGCCCAACATTAGCCACCTTTAGCTTAGCGGTGGTGACGTGAAGTCATGTGACCGTGCTGTAGTTCCTTTATAGCCCAACATTAGCCACCTTTAGCTTAGCGGTGGTGACGTGAAGTCATGTGACCGGGCTGTAGTTCCTTTATAGCCCAACATTAGCCACCTTTAGCTTAGCGGTGGTGACGTGAAGTCATGTGACCGTGCTGTAGTTCCTTTATAGCCCAACATTAGCCACCTTTAGCTTAGCGGTGGTGACGTGAAGTCATGTGACCGTGCTGTAGTTCCTTTATAGCCCAACATTAGCCACCTTTAGCTTAGCGGTGGTGACGTGAGGTCATGTGACCGTGCTGTAGTTCCTTCATAGCCCAACATTAGCCTCCTTTAGCTTAGCGGTGGTGACGTGAAGTCATGTGACCGTGCTGTAGTTCCTTTATAGCCCAACATTAGCCTCCTTTAGCTTAGCGGTGGTGACGTGAAGTCATGTGACCGTGCTGTAGTTCCTTTATAGCCCAACATTAGCCTCCTTTAGCTTAGCGGTGGTGACGTGAAGTCATGTGACCGTGCTGTAGTTCCTTTATAGCCCAACATTAGCCTCCTTTAGCTTAGCGGTGGTGACGTGAAGTCATGTGACCGTGCTGTAGTTCCTTTATAGCCCAACATTAGCCTCCTTTAGCTTAGCGGTGGTGACGTGAAGTCATGTGACCGTGCTGTAGTTCCTTTATAGCCCAACATTAGCCTCCTTTAGCTTAGCGGTGGTGACGTGAAGTCATGTGACCGTGCTGTAGTTCCTTTATAGCCCAACATTAGCCTCCTTTAGCTTAGCGGTGGTGACGTGAAGTCATGTGACCGTGCTGTAGTTCCTCTATAGCCCAACATTAGCCACCTTTAGCTTAGCGGTGGTGACGTGAAGTCATGTGACCGTGCTGTAGTTCCTTTATAGCCAACATTAGCCTCCTTTAGCTTAGCGGTGGTGACGTGAAGTCATGTGACCGTGCTGTAGTTCCTCTATAGCCCAACATTAGCCTCCTTTAGCTTAGCGGTGGTGACGTGAAGTCATGTGACCGTGCTGTAGTTCCTTTATAGCCCAACATTAGCCACCTTTAGCTTAGCGGTGGTGACGTGAAGTCATGTGACCGTGCTGTAGTTCCTTTATAGCCAACATTAGCCTCCTTTAGCTTAGCGGTGGTGACGTGAAGTCATGTGACCGTGCTGTAGTTCCTTTATAGCCCAACATTAGCCTCCTTTAGCTTAGCGGTGGTGACGTGAAGTCATGTGACCGTGCTGTAGTTCCTTTATAGCCCAACATTAGCCACCTTTAGCTTAGCGGTGGTGACGTGAAGTCATGTGACCGTGCTGTAGTTCCTTTATAGCCCAACATTAGCCACCTTTAGCTTAGCGGTGGTGACGTGAGGTCATGTGACCGGGCTGTAGTTCCTTTATAGCCCAACATTAGCCACTTTTAGCTTAGCGGTGGTGACGTGAAGTCATGTGACCGTGCTGTAGTTCCTTTATAGCCCAACATTAGCCACCTTTAGCTTAGCGGTGGTGACGTGAGGTCATGTGACCGAGCTGTAGTCCCTTTATAGCCCAACATTAGCCACCTTTAGCTTAGCGGTGGTGACGTGAGGTCATGTGACCGTGCTGTAGTTCCTTCATAGCCCAACATTAGCCTCCTTTAGCTTAGCGGTGGTGACGTGAAGTCATGTGACCGTGCTGTAGTTCCTCTATAGCCCAACATTAGCCTCCTTTAGCTTAGCGGTGGTGACGTGAAGTCATGTGACCGTGCTGTAGTTCCTTTATAGCCCAACATTAGCCTCCTTTAGCTTAGCGGTGGTTACGTGAAGTCATGTGACCGTGCTGTAGTTCCTTTATAGCCCAACATTAGCCACCTTTAGCTTAGCGGTGGTGACGTGAGTCATGTGACCGTGCTGTAGTTCCCTTTATAGCCCAACATTAGCCACCTTTAGCTTAGCGGTGGTGACGTGAGGTCATGTGACCGTGCTGTAGTTCCTTCATAGCCCAACATTAGCCTCCTTTAGCTTAGCGGTGGTGACGTGAAGTCATGTGACCGTGCTGTAGTTCCTCTATAGACCCAACATTAGCCTCCTTTAGCTTAGCGGTGGTGACGTGAAGTCATGTGACCGTGCTGTAGTTCCTTTATAGCCCAACATTAGCCTCCTTTAGCTTAGCGGTGGTTACGTGAAGTCATGTGACCGTGCTGTAGTTCCTTTATAGCCCAACATTAGCCTCCTTTAGCTTAGCGGTGGTGACGTGAAGTCATGTGACCGTGCTGTAGTTCCTTTATAGCCCAACATTAGCCTCCTTTAGCTTAGCGGTGGTTACGTGAAGTCATGTGACCGTGCTGTAGTTCCTTTATAGCCCAACATTAGCCTCCTTTAGCTTAGCGGTGGTGACGTGAAGTCATGTGACCGTGCTGTAGTTCCTTTATAGCCCAACATTAGCCTCCTTTAGCTTAGCGGTGGTTACGTGAAGTCATGTGACCGTGCTGTAGTCCCTTTATAGCCCAACATTAGCCTCCTTTAGCTTAGCGGTGGTGACGTGAGGTCATGTGACCGAGCTGTAGTCCCTTTATAGCCCAACATTAGCCACCTTTAGCTTAGCGGTGGTGACGTGAGGTCATGTGACCGTGCTGTAGTTCCTTTATAGCCCAACATTAGCCACCTTTAGCTTAGCGGTGGTGACGTGAGGTCATGTGACCGTGCTGTAGTTCCTTTATAGCCCAACATTAGCCACCTTTAGCTTAGCGGTGGTGACGTGAAGTCATGTGACCGTGCTGTAGTTCCTTTATAGCCCAACATTAGCCACCTTTAGCTTAGCGGTGGTGACGTGAGGTCATGTGACCGTGCTGTAGTCCCTTTATAGCCCAACATTAGCCACCTTTAGCTTAGCGGTGGTGACGTGAAGTCATGTGACCGTGCTGTAGTTCCTTCATAGCCCAACATTAGCCTCCTTTAGCTTAGCGGTGGTGGCGTGAAGTCATGTGACCGTGCTGTAGTTCCTTTATAGCCCAACATTAGCCTCCTTTAGCTTAGCGGTGGTGACGTGAAGTCATGTGACCGTGCTGTAGTTCCTTTATAGCCCAACATTAGCCTCCTTTAGCTTAGCGGTGGTGACGTGAAGTCATGTGACCGTGCTGTAGTTCCTTTATAGCCCAACATTAGCCTCCTTTAGCTTAGCGGTGGTGACGTGAAGTCATGTGACCGTGCTGTAGTTCCTTTATAGCCCAACATTAGCCTCCTTTAGCTTAGCGGTGGTGACGTGAAGTCATGTGACCGTGCTGTAGTTCCTTTATAGCCCAACATTAGCCTCCTTTAGCTTAGCGGTGGTGACGTGAAGTCATGTGACCGTGCTGTAGTTCCTTTATAGCCCAACATTAGCCTCCTTTAGCTTAGCGGTGGTGACGTGAAGTCATGTGACCGTGCTGTAGTTCCTTTATAGCCCAACATTAGCCACCTTTAGCTTAGCGGTGGTGACGTGAAGTCATGTGACCGTGCTGTAGTTCCTCTATAGGCCAACATTAGCCTCCTTTAGCTTAGCGGTGGTGACGTGAAGTCATGTGACCGTGCTGTAGTTCCTCTATAGCCCACCATTAGCCTCCTTTAGCTTAGCGGTGGTGACGTGAAGTCATGTGACCGTGCTGTAGTTCCTTTATAGCCCAACATTAGCCACCTTTAGCTTAGCGGTGGTGACGTGAAGTCATGTGACCGTGCTGTAGTTCCTTTATAGCCAACATTAGCCTCCTTTAGCTTAGCGGTGGTGACGTGAAGTCATGTGACCGTGCTGTAGTTCCCTTTATAGCCCAACATTAGCCTCCTTTAGCTTAGCGGTGGTGACGTGAAGTCATGTGACCGTGCTGTAGTTCCCTTTATAGCCCAACATTAGCCACCTTTAGCTTAGCGGTGGTGACGTGAGTCATGTGACCGTGCTGTAGTTCCTTTATAGCCCAACATTAGCCACCTTTAGCTTAGCGGTGGTGACGTGAAGTCATGTGACCGTGCTGTAGTTCCTTTATAGCCCAACATTAGCCACCTTTAGCTTAGCGGTGGTGACGTGAAGTCATGTGACCGTGCTGTAGTTCCTTTATAGCCCAACATTAGCCACCTTTAGCTTAGCGGTGGTGACGTGAAGTCATGTGACCGTGCTGTAGTTCCTTTATAGCCCAACATTAGCCACCTTTAGCTTAGCGGTGGTGACGTGAAGTCATGTGACCGTGCTGTAGTTCCTTTATAGCCCAACATTAGCCTCCTTTAGCTTAGCGGTGGTGACGTGAAGTCATGTGACCGTGCTGTAGTTCCTTTATAGCCCAACATTAGCCTCCTTTAGCTTAGCGGTGGTGACGTGAAGTCATGTGACCGTGCTGTAGTTCCTTTATAGCCCAACATTAGCCTCCTTTAGCTTAGCGGTGGTGACGTGAAGTCATGTGACCGTGCTGTAGTTCCTTTATAGCCCAACATTAGCCTCCTTTAGCTTAGCGGTGGTGACGTGAAGTCATGTGACCGTGCTGTAGTTCCTTTATAGCCCAACATTAGCCACCTTTAGCTTAGCGGTGGTGACGTGAAGTCATGTGACCGTGCTGTAGTTCCTTTATAGCCCAACATTAGCCTCCTTTAGCTTAGCGGTGGTGACGTGAAGTCATGTGACCGTGCTGTAGTTCCTTTATAGACCCAACATTAGCCTCCTTTAGCTTAGCGGTGGTGACGTGAAGTCATGTGACCGTGCTGTAGTTCCTTTATAGCCCAACATTAGCCTCCTTTAGCTTAGCGGTGGTGACGTGAAGTCATGTGACCGTGCTGTAGTTCCTTTATAGCCCAACATTAGCCTCCTTTAGCTTAGCGGTGGTGACGTGAAGTCATGTGACCGTGCTGTAGTTCCTTTATAGCCCAACATTAGCCTCCTTTAGCTTAGCGGTGGTGACGTGAAGTCATGTGACCGTGCTGTAGTTCCTTTATAGCCCAACATTAGCCTCCTTTAGCTTAGCGGTGGTGACGTGAAGTCATGTGACCGTGCTGTAGTTCCTTTATAGCCCAACATTAGCCTCCTTTAGCTTAGCGGTGGTGACGTGAAGTCATGTGACCGAGCTGTAGTTCCCTTTATAGCCCAACATTAGCCACCTTTAGCTTAGCGGTGGTGACGTGAAGTCATGTGACCGTGCTGTAGTTCCTTTATAGCCCAACATTAGCCTCCTTTAGCTTAGCGGTGGTGACGTGAAGTCATGTGACCGTGCTGTAGTTCCTTTATAGCCCAACATTAGCCTCCTTTAGCTTAGCGGTGGTGACGTGAAGTCATGTGACCGTGCTGTAGTTCCTTTATAGCCCAACATTAGCCACCTTTAGCTTAGCGGTGGTGACGTGAAGTCATGTGACCGTGCTGTAGTTCCTTTATAGCCCAACATTAGCCACCTTTAGCTTAGCGGTGGTGACGTGAGGTCATGTGACCGTGCTGTAGTTCCTTCATAGCCCAACATTAGCCTCCTTTAGCTTAGCGGTGGTGACGTGAAGTCATGTGACCGTGCTGTAGTTCCTTTATAGCCCAACATTAGCCTCCTTTAGCTTAGCGGTGGTGACGTGAAGTCATGTGACCGTGCTGTAGTTCCTTTATAGCCCAACATTAGCCTCCTTTAGCTTAGCGGTGGTGACGTGAAGTCATGTGACCGTGCTGTAGTTCCTTTATAGCCCAACATTAGCCACCTTTAGCTTAGCGGTGGTGACGTGAAGTCATGTGACCGTGCTGTAGTTCCTTTATAGCCCAACATTAGCCACCTTTAGCTTAGCGGTGGTGACGTGAAGTCATGTGACCGTGCTGTAGTTCCTTCATAGCCCAACATTAGCCTCCTTTAGCTTAGCGGTGGTGACGTGAAGTCATGTGACCGTGCTGTAGTTCCTCTATAGCCCAACATTAGCCTCCTTTAGCTTAGCGGTGGTGACGTGAAGTCATGTGACCGTGCTGTAGTTCCTTTATAGCCCAACATTAGCCTCCTTTAGCTTAGCGGTGGTGACGTGAAGTCATGTGACCGTGCTGTAGTTCCTTCATAGCCCAACATTAGCCTCCTTTAGCTTAGCGGTGGTGACGTGAAGTCATGTGACCGTGCTGTAGTTCCTCTATAGACCAACATTAGCCTCCTTTAGCTTAGCGGTGGTGACGTGAAGTCATGTGACCGTGCTGTAGTTCCTCTATAGCCCAACATTAGCCTCCTTTAGCTTAGCGGTGGTGACGTGAAGTCATGTGACCGTGCTGTAGTTCCTTTATAGCCCAACATTAGCCTCCTTTAGCTTAGCGGTGGTGACGTGAAGTCATGTGACCGTGCTGTAGTTCCTTTATAGCCCAACATTAGCCTCCTTTAGCTTAGCGGTGGTGACGTGAAGTCATGTGACCGTGCTGTAGTTCCTTTATAGCCCAACATTAGCCTCCTTTAGCTTAGCGGTGGTGACGTGAAGTCATGTGACCGTGCTGTAGTTCCTTTATAGCCCAACATTAGCCTCCTTTAGCTTAGCGGTGGTGACGTGAAGAAACACAACATCTCCCCCGCCTCTCCCCGAGGACGAGTAGCCTATTGAACAGCTGCCTCTGTGCGTGGGCCTGTTGTAGGTTTTAATGTTTTAAGTATGAAAGCTGTCGGCCTATATCACCAGTTAATACATCTGACAATTTGACTTGGTTTCTATATTTATTTGAACATGTATTTATTTATTTAAAAGTAAATGTTTTATTCACTCACATTTTAGTTTTTTAAAGGATGATTTCCGTTAACCG
>CM070487.1:47748456-47755956 GCA_036324585.1 Champsocephalus esox
GTGGCCCAACCCCTCATTCCCCTGATAGGTGGAGAGTCGACCAATAGCGGAGCACCCCTTCTGGGACGTAGGAAATAATTCAAATCTGGATCAGATCCGTTCAGCCCCTTTTTCAGAGATGTGGGTCTGGAGGAGAAGAGAGGCTGACACCCCGCGGACACTTCCTCATGAGTACAAGACGGACAGAGGGGCCTTCAGCGTGACAGGTCCCCTTTAAGTCGGCGTGACGTTGAGGTCGTGCTGCTGGACTCGCTGTAGCTCCTCTATAGCGTCGCGTTAGCATGTAGCTTCTGGCCGTTAGACCTATGATTAGAACGATATGAAAGCAGGGAAGACGTGTGGAGACGATCCGGCTGAACAAGACGTGCATTTATCAAACAGGTTCGTTATGTTTACAATATTCCAGAACCCCGAGGAGGATCCTTCAGTGGAGGAGTCGCCTCCTTCGGGGGCTACGCGGCGTCGCCTCCTACGGGGGCTACGCGGCGTCGCCTCCTACGGGGGCTACGCGGCGTCGCCTCCTACGGGGGCTACGCGGCGTCGCCTCCTACGGGGGCTAGGCGGAGTCGCCTCCTTCGGAGGCTGCACGTCCTCCCTGCTCCGCGCCATGGAGAGGCACGTCTACACTACGTTAGGGTATACATCTGGACCGACCCCCCCTCCAGTCTGGGCCTCTTCGTCTCTCCTGAACCTCCGGCTGCTCCCTGGTCTCCTCTCTCTTCTTCGGTGGTGCCGGAGCTTCTCTCGGGGAATCGAACCCGTGGCACGCACCCCCCTGCGGCCGCATCTGAACTCCTGCAGGAGAACGCGAGACAAACCAGAGCTCAGAGCACGGTCATATCCTTTAGACCTCCAGAGGTTCTGCAGGTCTTCGTAGTTTTTATATTCAAACATTGATTATTAACCAATCAAAAGAGAGGACTGAGAAATAACGACCTGTCAGTTCTCCTGTGCTGTCTGACCATGACGAGACTCCCGCTCCGCCCGAGGGACACAGAGGACACCTTCAGGTACAAGTACACACCTGAGAAGGGACACAGAGGACACCTTCAGGTACAAGTACACACCTGAGAAGGGACACAGAGACTTCAGGTACAAGTACACACCTGAGAAGGGACACAGAGACTTCAGGTACAAGTACACACCTGAGAAGGGACACAGAGGACACATTCAGGTACAAGTACACACCTGAGAAGGGACACAGAGACTTCAGATACAAGTACACACCTGAGAAGGGACACAGAGACTTCAGGTACAAGTACACATCTGAGAAGGGACACAGAGACTTCAGATACAAGTACACATAGAGACTTCAGATACAAGTACACATCTGAGAAGGGACACAGAGACTTCAGGTACAAGTACACATCTGAGAAGGGACACAGAGACTTCAGGTACAAGTACACATCTGAGAAGGGACACAGAGACTTCAGGTACAAGTACACATCTGAGAAGGGACACAGAGACTTCAGATACAAGTACACACCTGAGAAGGGACACAGAGACTTCAGGTACAAGTACACATCTGAGAAGGGACACAGAGACTTCAGGTACAAGTACACATCTGAGAAGGGACACAGAGACTTCAGATACAAGTACACACCTGAGAAGGGACACAGAGACTTCAGATCAGACTCAGATACAAGTACACACCTGAGAAGGGACACAGAGACTTCAGTTCAGATACAAGTACACATCTGAGAAGGCACACAGAGACTTCAGATACAAGTACACATAGAGACTTCAGATACAAGTACACATAGAGACTTCAGATACAAGTACACACCTGAGAAGGGTTACCAGGACACATTCAGTCCAGTCTCTGATAGAGTTGCGTTATTTTGAGAGTGCTCTCATACTTGTTTGATTCTGAAATTGTATATATTTATATAATTTAGACGATTTACAACCTCACATCTCTAACGCGACTCTGGCGCTGTGCTGCTGTTGTTGTTGTTTACCTACCGTCAGCAGGGGTAAACAAACAGCTCGGAGCGTGGGTCCAGTGGTGCAGGAAGTCCTGCTTCTCCTTCTTCTCCTCCTCCTTCTCGGCGTGTCAGACGCACTACCGCCCCCTGGCGGCAGGTCCGTGTCCTCATGTTCTGCAGCAGCTCTTGCTCTTAACCCGTTCAGCCCCGAGCCTGGTTTTCAGGTTTCAGGCTCGAAAACGACATGCCCAGAACAAATGACCGTAACTTCACTTCTAAAAGGTTTAATTGAATAATTGTTGTTATCCAAGCAAGGTCCCATCTGTGAGTTGGATGTGGAAGTGTCAGAATCAATATAGATGTTTCAGTGTCAGAGTCAATTCAGATGGAACATGGCAAAACAATGTAGATTCCTGTCTCCGCCTAAAGAAACCCATTACTCATAGTGAAGACCACCCTTGATGACGGGCTAGGAGCCTAGCAGCTTTAGGAATCCAAATCATAACATATAATAAGTACCCTGTGTCAAGATTGAGGCAAAACACGTGACATTTGACCTTTTTAGAGAGGTTTATGAAAATAAAGTCCAGGCGGAATCAGCTTTGGGCACATGTGACCTTTTTCAGGTACCAGACGATACAAATCATTGTGTCACATTGAATCATCACTATAGGTATTCATTCCACCCAAAACAAATTAAAATATTTACCACCCTTTTCTCTTTATTAAATGCTGCCGTGTTGTGTGCTGCTTTGATCTTTCATCATTCATTCAGTCATCCATTCATTCATTCAGTCATCCATTCATTCATTCAGTCATTCATTCATTCATTCAGTCATTCATTCATTCATTCAGTCATTAATTAATTCAGTCATCCATTCATTCATTCAGTCATTCATTCATTCATTCAGTCATTAATTAATTCAGTCATTCATTCATTCATTCATTAATTAATTCAGTCATCCATTCATTCAGTCATTAATTAATTCAGTCATTCATTCAGTCATTCATCCATTCAGTAATTCATTCAGTCGTTCATTCAGTCATTCATCAATTAATTCATTAATTCATTCATTGATCCATTCAGTCATTCATTCATTCAGTCATTCAGTTATTCAGTCATTCATTCATTCAGTCATTCATTCAGTCATTCAGTCATTCATTCATTCAGTAATTCATTCAGTCATTCATTCAGTCATTCAGTTATTCAGTCATTCATTCATTCAGTAATTCATTGAGTAATTCATTCATTCAGTAATTCATTCAGTCATTCATTCATTCATTCGTTCATTCAGTCATTCATTCATTCAGTCATTAATTCAGTCATTCAGTCATTCATTCGTTCAGTCATTCATTCATTCAGTCATTAATTAATTCAGTCATCCATTCATTCAGTCATTTATTAATTCAGTCATTCATTCATTCAGTCATTCATTCAGTCATTCATTCAGTCATTCATTCAGTCATCCATTCATTCATTCAGTCATCCATTCAGTCATTCATTCAGTCATCCATTCATTAATTCAGTCATCCATTCATTCATTCATTCAGTCATTAATTAATTCAGTCATCCATTCATTCAGTCATTAATTAATTCAGTCATTCATTCAGTCATTCATTCATTCAGTCATTCATTCAGTCATTCATCCATTCAGTAATTAATTCAGTCGTTCATTCAGTCATTCATCAATTCAGTCATTTATTCATTCATCCATTCAGTCATTCATCCATTTATGCATTCATCTATCCATTCAGTCATTTATTCATTCATTCATTCAGTCATTTAATCAGTCATTCATTCAGTCATTCATTCAGTCATTCATTCAGTCATTCATCCATTCATCCATCCATTCAGTAATTCAGTCAGTAATTCATTCATTCCTTCATTCATTCAGTCATCCATTAATTAATTCATTCAGTCATTCATTCATTCGTTCGTTCAGTCAGTCATCCATTCATTCAGTCATTCATTCATTCAGTCAGTCATCCATTCATTCAGTCAGTCATCCATTCATTCAGTCAGTCATTCATTCAGTCATTCATTCATTCATTCAGTCATCCATTCTGTAGGAGCCATATGTTAAACATATATTTGAATATTATCATTTGTTGTTAGTGCTAGTATATCATTTATTGGAACCAGCCGTGTGAAATTATTAACAGCATAGACGACCGCAGCTGTTCGTGATTACGAGACGTTATAGCCGACGGCAGCTGCTGGTGACAGAGCTCTTATATACTAACAAAGCTCTTATATACTAACAAAGGACTGGCTCCTCTAAAGCCAGCTGAGGAGCACTTGAAAGGATTGGCTCTTTGAAACCTGATGTACTTTATGATTCTGTTTTCTTCAGGGTTGTGTCTTCCTGGTCGAACGCACTGATTGTGAGTCGCTCTGGATAAAAGCGTCAGCTAAATGCGATGTAATGTAATGTAATGTGATGTCATGTGATGGGTGTGTGAGAAGGAGAAGGAAGCGCAGAGCAACGTACTTGTTTGACCTGACAGAATATGTGTTTGTATTTGATATCTTTTTGTGGAAGTAAAAAACAAATTATCCTCAGATGTATTTTGTCCGGGTCGAGCTTATTTGCTATCTGTGAGCCGAATTTTGGATTACTGGAACTACACATTCATTCTGTCATTCATTCATTCATTCAGTCATTAATTCGTTCAGTCATTCATTCAGTCATTCATTCATTCAGTCATTCATTCAGTCATCCATTCATTCAGTCATTCATTCAGTCATTCATTCATTCAGTCATTCATTCAGTCATCCATTCATTCAGTCATTCATTCGTTCAGTCATTCATTCATTCAGTCATTCATTCATTCAGTCATTCATTCATTCATTCATTCAGTCATTCATTCATTCAGTCATTAATTCGTTCAGTCATTCATTCATTCAGTCATCCATTCATTCAGTCATTCATTCGTTCAGTCATTCATTCATTCAGTCATTCATTCATTCATTCAGTCATTCATTCATTCAGTCATTCATTCATTCAGTCATTAATTCGTTCAGTCATTCATTCATTCAGTCATCCATTCATTCAGTCATTCATTCGTTCAGTCATTCATTCATTCAGTCATTCATTCATTCATTCATTCAGTCATTCAGTCATTCATTCATTCAGTCAGTCATTCATTCAGTCATTCATCCATTAATTCATTAATTCAGTCATCCATTCATCAATTCATTCATTAATTAAGTAATTCATTAATTAATTCAGTCATCCATTCATCAATTCAGTCATCCATTCATTCATTGATCCATTCATTCATTAATTCAGTCATCCATTCAGTAATTCATTCAGTCATTAATTAATTAATTCAGTCATTCATTCATTCGTTCAGTCATTCATTCAGTCATTAATTAATTCAGTCATCCATTCATTCAGTCAGTCATTCATTCAGTCATTCAGTCATCCATTCATTCGTTCATTCAGTCATTCATTCATTCAGTCATTAATGAATTAATTCATTGATCCATTCAGTCATTCATTCAGTCATTCATTAATTCAGTCATCCATTCATTCAGTCAGTCATTCATTCAGTCATTCAGTCATCCATTCATTCGTTCATTCAGTCATTCATTCATTCAGTCATTAATGAATTAATTCATTGATCCATTCAGTCATTCATTCAGTCATTCATTCATTCAGTCATTCAGTTATTCAGTCATTCATTCAGTCATTAATTAATTCAGTCATCCATTCATTCAGTCATCCATTCATTCATTCAGTCATCCATTCATTCAGTCATTCATTCGTTCAGTCATCCATTCATTCATTAATTCAGTCATCCATTCAGTAATTCAGTCAGTAATTCATTCAGTCATTCATTCATTCATTCAGTCATTCATTCAGTCATTCATTCATTCAGTCATTCAGTCATTCATTCAGTCATTCATTCATTCAGTCATTCATTCATTCATTCAGTCAGTCATTCATTCAGTCATTCATCCATTAATTCATTCATTCAGTCATCCATTCATCAATTCAGTCATTCATTCATTAATTAATTAATTCAGTCATCCATTCATTCAGTCACTTTTGAGCGTCCGCCATCTTTTGAGCGTACGCCATCTTTTGAGCGTCCGCCATATTTTGAGCGTCCGCCATCTTTGAGCGTCCGCCATCTTTGAGCGTCCGCCATCTTTGAGCGTCCGCCATATTTTGAGCGTCCGCCATCTTTGAGCGTCCGCCATCTTTGAGCGTCCGCCATCTTTGAGCGTACGCCATCTTTTGAGCGTCCGCCATCTTTTGAGCGTCCGCCATCTTTTGAGCGTCCGCCATCTTTTGAGCGTCCGCCATCTTTGAGCGTACGCCATCTTTTGAGCGTCCGCCATCTTTTGAGCGTCCGCCATCTTTTGAGCGTCCGCCATCTTTTGAGCGTCCGCCGTCTTTTGAGCGTCCGCCGTCTTTTGAGCGTCCGCCATCTTTGAGCGTCCGCCATCTTTGAGCGTACGCCGTCTTTTGAGCGTTCGCGGTCTTTTGAGCGTACGCCGTCTTTTGAGCGTACGCCATCTTTTGAGCGTCCGCCGTCTTTTGAGCGTACGCCGTCTTTTGAGCGTCCGCCATCTTTGAGCGTCCGCCGTCTTTTGAGCGTCCGCCATCTTTGAGCGTACGCCATCTTTGAGCGTACGCCATCTTTGAGCGTACGCCGTCTTTTGAGCGTTCGCGGTCTTTTGAGCGTACGCCATCTTTTGAGCGTCCGCCATCTTTGAGCGTACGCCATCTTTTGAGCGTCCGCCATCTTTTGAGCGTACGTCATCTTTTGAGCGTCCGCCATCTTTGAGCGTACGCCATCTTTTGAGCGTCCGCCATCTTTTGAGCGTACGCCGTCTTTTGAGCGTCCGCCGTCTTTTGAGCGTACGCCATCTTTTGAGCGTCCGCCATCTTTGAGCGTACGCCGTCTTTTGAGCGTACGCCATCTTTTGAGCGTTCGCGGTCTTTTGAGCGTACGCCGTCTTTTGAGCGTACGCCATCTTTTGAGCGTTCGCGGTCTTTTGAGCGTACGCCGTCTTTTGAGCGTACGCCGTCTTTTGAGCGTCCGCCGTCTTTTGAGCGTACGCCATCTTTTGAGCGTCCGCCATCTTTGAGCGTACGCCATCTTTTGAGCGTCCGCCATCTTTGAGCGTACGCCATCTTTTGAGCGTCCGCCATCTTTTGAGCGTCCGCCATCTTTTGAGCGTCCGCCATCTTTTGAGCGTCCGCCGTCTTTTGAGCGTACGCAATCTTTTGAGCGTCCGCCATCTTTTGAGCGTCCGCCATCTTTTGAGCGTCCGCCGTCTTTGAGCGTACGCCGTCTTTTGAGCGTTCGCCGTCTTTTGAGCGTCCGCCGTCTTTTGAGCGTCCGCCGTCTTTTGAGCGTCCGCCGTCTTTTGAGCGTACGCCGTCTTTTGAGCGTACGCCGTCTTTTGAGCGTCCGCCGTCTTTTGAGCGTTCGCCGTCTTTTGAGCGTACGCCGTCTTTTGAGCGTCCGCCATCTTTGAGCGTCCGCCGTCTTTTGAGCGTCCGCCGTCTTTTGAGCGTCCGCCGTCTTTTGAGCGTACGCCATCTTTTGAGCG
>CM070487.1:47758456-47783456 GCA_036324585.1 Champsocephalus esox
GGCCGTGCCGCACAGGTGAGACGCACACTGCGCATCACACACTGCGCATCACACACTGCGCATCACCTTTTAGACATGTTGCGTCATCAATGTATTGTCATTTTAATATCTTAATTCATTTCGCATTCATGTGTAGTCCTGTCGCATTCATCATCAGTCTGTCTGCACTGAAACATAAACACATGTTTCCTTCCGATGTGATTCTGCGTCCTCTGATGAATGCTAATCTAGAATGAAATACATTTCAGTGCCAAATTTCATTTCAAAAAGCTCCATCCCAAGCGCCTCAACATTAAACGTGGCTAACGCTTTAGCACGGAGCACGAGTCGGTTCCTAATGGACCAACGCACAAAACATGGTACCAGGAGCACACGAGGAAGTCAAATAAACCGTTAGGTGAGGAGTTGGATTCTTCAGAGCCTCCGGAGACGCTGAGACTTTCTTCAGAGCCTCCGGAGACGCTGAGACTTTCTTCAGAGCCTCCGGAGACGCTGAGACTTTCTTCAGAGCCTCCGGAGACGCTGAGACTTTCTTCAGAGCCTCCGGAGACGCTGAGACTTTCTTCAGAGCCTCCGGAGACGCTGAGACTTTCTTTAGAGCCTCCGGAGACGCTGAGACTTTCTTTAGAGCCTCCGGAGACGCTGAGACTTTCTTTAGAGCCTCCGGAGACGCTGAGACTTTCTTCAGAGCCTCCGGAGACGCTGAGACTTTCTTCAGAGCCTCCGGAGACGCTGAGACTTTCTTCAGAGCCTCCGGAGACGCTGAGACTTTCTTCAGAGCCTCCGGAGACGCTGAGACTTTCTTCAGAGCCTCCGGAGACGCTGAGACTTTCTTCAGAGCCTCCGGAGACGCTGAGACTTTCTTCAGAGCCTCCGGAGACGCTGAGACTTTCTTTAGAGCCTCCGGAGACGCTGAGACTTTCTTCAGAGCCTCCGGAGACGCTGAGACTTTCTTTAGAGCCTCCGGAGACGCTGAGACTTTCTTCAGAGCCTCCGGAGACGCTGAGACTTTCTTCAGAGCCTCCGGAGACGCTGAGACTTTCTTCAGAGCCTCCGGAGACGCTGAGACTTTCTTCAGAGCCTCCGGAGACGCTGAGACTTTCTTTAGAGCCTCCGGAGACGCTGAGACTTTCTTCAGAGCCTCCGGAGACGCTGAGACTTTCTTTAGAGCCTCCGGAGACGCTGAGACTTTCTTCAGAGCCTCCGGAGACGCTGAGACTTTCTTTAGAGCCTCCGGAGACGCTGAGACTTTCTTCAGAGCCTCCGGAGACGCTGAGACTTTCTTCAGAGCCTCCGGAGACGCTGAGACTTTCTTCAGAGCCTCCGGAGACGCTGAGACGGCAGCTGGCGGACCTTCAAGCACAGTTCCAGCTTTACATCGCGGCCGTGGGACAGGAAGGTAGCGCTACGGCTAACTACAGCAGGCCCACAGGCGGTGGAAGTGCACACTTCTTTGTGTAGAGAGCAGGCTGAGGGGCCACATCACTGAGGGGCCGGGGGCTGGACGGTGTTCCAGCACATGTTGATGACATCACTGAGGGGCTGGACGGTGTTCGAGCACATGTTGATGACATCATTGAGGGGCCGGACGGTGTTCGAGCACATGTTGATGACATCATTGAGGGGCCGGACGGTGTTCGAGCACATGTTGATGACATCATTGAGGGGCTGGACGGTGTTCCAGCACATGTTGATGACATCATTGAGGGGCCGGACGGTGTTCGAGCACATGTTGATGACATCACTGAGGGGCACGAAGAACACGAGTTTAAATGGACAGTCAAGCATGAGTGGAAACACTCAGACACTCTGCTCCTGTATCGACGTTCTTTGACCCAACAAAGAGGATGCTTCAAAGGATGGGATAGGCGCAGTGCTACACCTTGAAGGCGAGCGTTGAAACCGTGGCCCATGCATCCAGGTCACTCAGACCGAGTGCAGATGTGCTCAGACAGAAACAGAATGTCTGGGACCGGCTTATGGCTTGGAGGAGTTCCAGCTCCGTGTGGCCTACCTTCGCTCACAGTGGAGACAGATCATCGTCCACCTGTATCCATGACACCAAGGACACAGCGTCTCATGATGAGGATGCAGAGATATGACTTTGAGCTGATCTCCACACCTGGAGAGCACCTGATACCTGCTGACGCTCTCTCACGAGCACCGACAGTGGGTTAGGTGAGTCCGACTGAAGAGGATGTGAGAAGTCGTGTGAACACGGTGTCTGCTGCGCTGCCTGCATCAGACGCAAGGCCAGACAGACAGCAAGGACACGGAGCTGCAGTGCGTCATCGCACATATGCAGAATGGACGGCCTGTAGGTTCCGGTCCGCTCCTCTGCCACATCAGAGGTGGACCGAGTCCTGGATGGGCCGGGTCCTGGATGGACCGAGTCCTGGATGGACCGACTCCTGGATGCACCGAGTCCTGGATGGACCGAGTCCTGGATGGGCCGGGTCCTGGATGGACTGAGTCCTGGATGCACCGAGTCCTGGATGGGCCGGGTCCTGGATGGACCGAGTCCTGGATGGGCCGGGTCCTGGATGGACCGGGTCCTGGATGGACCGGGTCCTGGATGGGCCGGGTCCTGGATGGGCCGGGTCCTGGATGGACCGAGTCCTGGATGGACCGGGTCCTGGATGGGCCGGGTCCTGGATGCACCGAGTCCTGGATGGGCCGGGTCCTGGATGGACCGGGTCCCGGATGGGCCGGGTCCGGGATGGACCGAGTCCTGGATGGACCGAGTCCCGGATGGGCCGGGTCCGGGATGGACCGGGTCCCGGATGGACCGAGTCCTGGATGGACCGAGTCCTGGATGCACCGAGTCCTGGATGCACCGAGTTTTGGATGGACTGAGTCCTGGATGCACCGAGTTTTGGATGGACTGAGTCCTGGATGCACCGAGTCCTGGATGGGCCGGGTCCTGGATGGACCGAGTCCTGGATGGGCCGGGTCCTGGATGGACCGGGTCCTGGATGGACCGGGTCCTGGATGGGCCGGGTCCTGGATGGGCCGGGTCCTGGATGGACTGAGTCCTGGATGGACCGGGTCCTGGATGGGCCGGGTCCTGGATGCACCGAGTCCTGGATGGGCCGGGTCCTGGATGGACCGGGTCCCGGATGGGCCGGGTCCGGGATGGACCGAGTCCTGGATGGACCGAGTCCCGGATGGGCCGGGTCCGGGATGGACCGAGTCCCGGATGGACCGGGTCCCGGATGGACCGAGTTTTGGATGGACCGAGTCCTGGGTGTGAAAATCAAAAGACAGCGAGAGACGGTGTTTTCTGTTCTGCAGTAAATGAAGACACGGAGAGACGGAGGGTGCGCGTGACACACGGACTGAAGGGCGCTGGCGGTGGCCGACGTGCCGCAGCACCACGGGGGGACGCTGGGTGGACTGGGTCATCTCAGAGACCATTCAGGGCTCGTTGATTACTCAGCTCTCCTGAAGTGGCACTACTGTCAAACTCATCATCAACATGCGTCATAACGCAGTCGTGAGGGGCAACGGACCGTGCGTCCACAGCAGAGGCATGTGACCTCGAGTCCTCCCCATCCACAGTGTGACCTCGAGTCCTCCCCATCCACAGTGTGACCTCGAGTCCTCCCCATCCACAGTGTGACCTCGAGTCCTCCCCATCCACAGTGTGACCTCGAGTCCTCCCCATCCACAGTGTGACCTCGAGTCCTCCCCATCCACAGTGTGACCTCGAGTCCTCCCCATCCACAGTGTGACCTCGAGTCCTCCCCATCCACAGTGTAACCTCGAGTCCTCCCCATCCACAGTGTGACCTCGAGTCCTCCCCATCCACAGTGTGACCTCGAGTCCTCCCCATCCACAGTGTGACCTCGAGTCCTCCCCATCCACAGTGTGACCTCGAGTCCTCCCCATCCACAGTGTGACCTCGAGTCCTCCCCATCCACAGTGTGAGCTCGAGTCCTCCCCATCCACAGTGTGACCTCGAGTCCTCCCCATCCACAGTGTGACCTCGAGTCCTCCCCATCCACAGTGTGACCTCGAGTCCTCCCCATCCACAGTGTGACCTCGAGTCCTCCCCATCCACAGTGTGACCTCGAGTCCTCCCCATCCACAGTGTGACCTCGAGTCCTCCCCATCCACAGTGTGACCTCGAGTCCTCCCCATCCACAGTGTGACCTCGAGTCCTCCCCATCCACAGTGTGACCTCGAGTCCTCCCCATCCACAGTGTGACCTCGAGTCCTCCCCATCCACAGTGTGACCTCGAGTCCTCCCCATCCACAGTGTGACCTCGAGTCCTCCCCATCCACAGTGTGACCTCGAGTCCTCCCCATCCACAGTGTGACCTCGAGTCCTCCCCATCCACAGTGTGACCTCGAGTCCTCCCCATCCACAGTGTGACCTCGAGTCCTCCCCATCCACAGTGTGACCTCGAGTCCTCCCCATCCACAGTGTGACCTCGAGTCCTCCCCATCCACAGTGTGACCTCGAGTCCTCCCCATCCACAGTGTGACCTCGAGTCCTCCCCATCCACAGTGTGACCTCGAGTCCTCCCCATCCACAGTGTGACCTCGAGTCCTCCCCATCCACAGTGAAAAGGGAGTTCACATCCTCAGCAGCTTCTAAAGACAGCTTTGACCTCGCTTTGCTCAGCGACAGAGCCTCACCTCTGGAGTGTGCGCTGTCACCACACTGCCAAGCTACCAAAGCCAAAGAGACCCAAAGCTGCAACACCAACACAACAACAACAACAACAACCACAACAACACGACAACAACACAACAACAACAACGACAACAACAACAACAGATGAAGCAGAACTGAGGTTACGTACTGTAACCCAGCTTCTATGAGTATAAGGCTTCGCCCTCTAAGGCTATCGCTATTGGGTTAAGGGCGAAGCAGGATGTAGTCCACGCCCCATTGGTCCGTCCGTAACCAGAAACACAAAACACACCTACTCAGTTAATAACCCATGCGAAAAAGAAGGAGCATCACAGTCCCTGGAAATATAGCATTACTCCAAATGAATATTCTCTTTAAGGGACGGAGGTGAATACCCGTCGTTTAAACAAAGTAGAGAAAACAAATCCCACTTGTTAAAACGATAAAGGAGGGGCAGAAGGGGCAGCTCTCTGAATGCCGATAGGCAGGAGAGAGGGCACGCCGTTTAGTCCCTGACATCACTCACTCTGACGGAGTGTGTCAGAGAGGAGCGGAGACATCCCTCAAATCGAACAGAAGAACAGACCAGCATGCAGCAGTGCAAACGTCTCCCACTGCCATCCCTCCGTGCCACGCCGTAGAGGTTGGACTTCCTCTGGTGCTGTGCGCTTTGATGTTTTCTGGGGGATCCACTCCAGAGTAGACATGCGCCTGTGACACAGCCTCACACGACCAGCGTGGCAGCCGCTGTGCCGACAGAGGCTGCCACACCGAGCGAACTGTTTGCTTCCTAGGAAACAGCCTGACAGTGCTTCTGCAACGGAGTGCTGAAGAAAAGTGGGAGCAGTCGGACGGGCCATCTTCCTATTTATACGGAAGTGAGGCCGGAGGTGGGCGTGGATTAAGTCTGTCAGTGCTGCACACGTGCAGTGGGATTACCCAATAGCGATAGCCTTAGAGGGCGAAGCCTCATACGAAATGGAACACATGCTCTGACAAACAGCTAAGCAGCTTCCATTGCTATCAAGTAATGACACCGTCAGGACTGAGGGTCCTGATGGACGGAGAACTAAAGCCACTGTTCTCCAGGAAGTAGCACCGTGAGGACAGAGGAAGGAAGGAAGTAGCACCGTGAGGACAGAGGAAGGAAGTAGCACCGTGAGGACAGAGGAAGGAAGGAAGTAGCACCGTGAGGACAGAGGAAGGAAGGAAGTAGCACCATGAGGACAGAGGAAGGAAGTAGCACCGTGAGGACAGAGGAAGGAAGTAGCACCGTGAGGACAGAGGAAGGAAGGAAGTAACACCGTGAGGACAGAGGAAGGAAGTAGCACCGTGAGGACAGAGGAAGGAAGGAAGTAGCACCGTGAGGACAGAGGAAGGAAGTAGCACCGTGAGGACAGAGGAAGGAAGGAAGTAGCACCGTGAGGACAGAGGAAGGAAGTAGCACAGTGAGGACAGAGGAAGGAAGGAAGTAGCACCGTGAGGACAGAGGAAGGAAGTAGCACCGTGAGGACAGAGGAAGGAAGGAAGTAGCACCGTGAGGACAGAAGAAGGAAGGAAGTAGCACCGTGAGGACAGAGGAAGGAAGTAGCACCGTGAGGACAAAGGAAGGAAGTAGCACCGTGAGGACAGAGGAAGGAAGGAAGTAGCACCGTGAGGACAGAGGAAGGAAGTAGCACCGTGAGGACAGAGGAAGGAAGGAAGTAGCACCGTGAGGACAGAGAAGGAAGTAGCACCGTGAGGACAGAGGAAGGAAGGAAGTAGCACCGTGAGGACAGAGGAAGGAAGGAAGTAGCACCGTGAGGACAGAGGAAGGAAGGAAGTAGCACTGTGAGGACAGAGGAAGGAAGTAGCACCGTGAGGACAGAGGAAGGAAGGAAGTAGCACCGTGAGGACAGAGGAAGGAAGGAAGTAGCACCGTGAGGACAGAGGAAGGAAGTAGCACCGTGAGGACAGAGGAAGGAAGTAGCACCGTGAGGACAGAGGAAGGAAGGAAGTAGTACCGTGAGGACAGAGAAGGAAGTAGCACCGTGAGGACAGAGGAAGGAAGGAAGTAGCACCGTGAGGACAAAGGAAGGAAGGAAGTAGCACAGTGAGGACAGAGGAGGGAAGGAAGTAGCACAGTGAGGACAGAGGAGGGAAGGAAGTAGCACTGTGAGGACAGAGGAAGGAAGGAAGTAGCACCGTGAGGACAGAGGAAGGAAGGAAGTAGCACCGTGAGGACAGAGGAAGGAAGTAGCACCGTGAGGACAGAGGAAGGAAGGAAGTAGTACCGTGAGGACAGAGAAGGAAGTAGCACCGTGAGGACAGAGGAAGGAAGAAAGTAGCCCTGTGAGGACAGAGGAAGGAAGGAAGTAGCACCGTGAGGACAGAGGAAGGAAGGAAGTAGCACCGTGAGGACAGAGGAAGGAAGTAGCACCGTGAGGACAGAGGAAGGAAGGAAGTAGCACCGTGAGGACAGAGGAAGGAAGGAAGTAGCACCGTGAGGACAGAGGAAGGAAGTAGCACCGTGAGGACAGAGGAAGGAAGGAAGTAGCACCGTGAGGACAGAGGAAGGAAGTAGCACCGTGAGGACAGAGGAAGGAAGGAAGTAGCACCGTGAGGACAGAGGAAGGAAGTAGCACCGTGAGGACAGAGGAAGGAAGGAAGTGGCACCGTGAGGACAGAGGAAGGAAGGAAGTAGCACCGCGAGGACAGAGGAAGGAAGGAAGTAGCACCATGAGGACAGAGGAAGGAAGTAGCACCGTGAGGACAGAGGAAGGAAGTAGCACCGTGAGGACAGAGGAAGGAAGTAGCACCGTGAGGACAGAGGAAGGAAGTAGCACCGTGAGGACAGAGAAGGAAGGAAGTAGCACCGTGAGGACAGAGGAAGGAAGTAGCACCGTGAGGACAGAGGAAGGAAGGAAGTAACACCGTGAGGACAGAGGAAGGAAGGAAGTAGCACCGCGAGGACAGAGGAAGGAAGGAAGTAGCACCGTGAGGACAGAGGAAGGAAGTAGCACCGTGAGGACAGAGGAAGGAAGGAAGTAGCACCGTGAGGACAGAGGAAGGAAGTAGCACCGTGAGGACAGAGGAAGGAAGGAAGTAGCACCGTGAGGACAGAGGAAGGAAGTAGCACCGTGAGGACAGAGGAAGGAAGGAAGTAGCACCGTGAGGACAGAGGAAGGAAGTAGCACAGTGAGGACAGAGAAGGAGTAGCACAGTGAGGACAGAGGAAGGAAGTAGCACCGTGAGGACAGAGGAAGGAAGGAAGAAGCACCGCGAGGACAGAGGAAGGAAGGAAGTAGCACCGTGAGGACAGAGGAAGGAAGTAGCACCGTGAGGACAGAGGAAGGAAGGAAGTAGCACCGCGAGGACAGAGAAAGGAAGGAAGTAGCACCGTGAGGACAGAGGAAGGAAGAAAGTAGCCCTGTGAGGACAGAGGAAGGAAGGAAGTAGCACCGTGAGGACAGAAGAAGGAAGGAAGTAGCACCGTGAGGACAGAGGAGGAAGGAAGTAGCACCGCGAGGACAGAGGAAGGAAGGAAGTAGCACCGCGAGGACAGAGGAAGGAAGGAAGTAGCACCGCGAGGACAGAGGAAGGAAGGAAGTAGCACCGTGAGGACAGAGGAAGGAAGGAAGTAGCACCGTGAGGACAGAGGAAGGAAGAAAGTAGCCCTGTGAGGACAGAGGAAGGAAGGAAGTAGCACCGTGAGGACAGAGGAAGGAAGGAAGTAGCACCGCGAGGACAGAGGAAGGAAGGAAGTAGCACTGTGAGGACAGAGGAAGGAAGGAAGTAGCACCGTGAGGACAGAGGAAGGAAGGAAGTAGCACCGCGAGGACAGAGGAAGGAAGGAAGTAGCACCGCGAGGACAGAGGAAGGAAGGAAGTAGCACCGAGAGGACAGAGGAAGGAAGGAAGTAGCACCGCGAGGACAGAGGAAGGAAGGAAGTAGCACCGTGAGGACAGAGGAAGGAAGGAAGTAGCACCGTGAGGACAAAGGAAGGAAGGAAGTAGCACAGTGAGGACAGAGGAGGGAAGGAAGTAGCACAGTGAGGACAGAGGAGGGAAGGAAGTAGCACTGTGAGGACAGAGGAAGGAAGGAAGTAGCACCGTGAGGACAGAGGAAGGAAGGAAGTAGCACCGCGAGGACAGAGGAAGGAAGGAAGTGGCACCGTGAGGACAGAGGAAGGAAGTAGCACCGTGAGGACAGAGGAAGGAAGTAGCACCGTGAGGACAGAGGAAGGAAGGAAGTAGCACCGTGAGGACAGAGGAAGGAAGGAAGTAGCACCGTGAGGACAGAGGAAGGAAGGAAGTAGCACCGTGAGGACAGAGGAAGGAAGGAAGTAGCACCGTGAGGACAGAGGAAGGAAGTAGCACCGTGAGGACAGAGGAAGGAAGGAAGTGGCACCGTGAGGACAGAGGAAGGAAGGAAGTAGCACCGCGAGGACAGAGGAAGGAAGGAAGTAGCACCGTGAGGACAGAGGAAGGAAGGAAGTAGCACCGTGAGGACAGAGGAAGGAAGTAGCACCGTGAGGACAGAGGAAGGAAGGAAGTAACACCGTGAGGACAGAGGAAGGAAGGAAGTAGCACCGCGAGGACAGAGGAAGGAAGGAAGTAGCACCGTGAGGACAGAGGAAGGAAGTAGCACCGTGAGGACAGAGGAAGGAAGGAAGTAGCACCGTGAGGACAGAGGAAGGAAGTAGCACCGTGAGGACAGAGGAAGGAAGGAGTAGCACCGTGAGGACAGAGGAAGGAAGTAGCACCGTGAGGACAGAGGAAGGAAGGAAGTAGCACCGTGAGGACAGAGGAAGGAAGTAGCACAGTGAGGACAGAGGAAGGAAGGAAGTAGCACCGTGAGGACAGAGGAAGGAAGGAAGTAGCACCGCGAGGACAGAGGAAGGAAGGAAGTAGCACCGTGAGGACAGAGGAAGGAAGTAGCACCGTGAGGACAGAGGAAGGAAGGAAGTAGCACCGCGAGGACAGAGAAAGGAAGGAAGTAGCACCGTGAGGACAGAGGAAGGAAGAAAGTAGCCCTGTGAGGACAGAGGAAGGAAGGAAGTAGCACCGTGAGGACAGAAGAAGGAAGGAAGTAGCACCGCGAGGACAGAGGAAGGAAGGAAGTAGCACCGCGAGGACAGAGGAAGGAAGGAAGTAGCACCGTGAGGACAGAGGAAGGAAGGAAGTAGCACCGTGAGGACAGAGGAAGGAAGAAAGTAGCCCTGTGAGGACAGAGGAAGGAAGGAAGTAGCACCGTGAGGACAGAGGAAGGAAGGAAGTAGCACCGCGAGGACAGAGGAAGGAAGGAAGTAGCACTGTGAGGACAGAGGAAGGAAGGAAGTAGCACCGTGAGGACAGAGGAAGGAAGGAAGTAGCACCGCGAGGACAGAGGAAGGAAGGAAGTAGCACCGCAAGGACAGAGGAAGGAAGGAAGTAGCACCGTGAGGACAGAGGAAGGAAGGAAGTAGCACCGCGAGGACAGAGGAAGGAAGGAAGTAGCACCGCAAGGACAGAGGAAGGAAGGAAGTAGCACTGTGAGGACAGAGGAAGGAAGGAAGTAGCACCGTGAGGACAGAGGAAGGAAGGAAGTAGCACCGCGAGGACAGAGGAAGGAAGGAAGTAGCACCGCGAGGACAGAGGAAGGAAGGAAGTAGCACCGAGAGGACAGAGGAAGGAAGGAAGTAGCACCGCGAGGACAGAGGAAGGAAGGAAGTAGCACCGTGAGGACAGAGGAAGGAAGGAAGTAGCACCGTGAGGACAAAGGAAGGAAGGAAGTAGCACAGTGAGGACAGAGGAGGGAAGGAAGTAGCACAGTGAGGACAGAGGAGGGAAGGAAGTAGCACTGTGAGGACAGAGGAAGGAAGGAAGTAGCACCGTGAGGACAGAGGAAGGAAGGAAGTAGCACCGCGAGGACAGAGGAAGGAAGGAAGTGGCACCGTGAGGACAGAGGAAGGAAGTAGCACCGTGAGGACAGAGGAAGGAAGTAGCACCGTGAGGACAGAGGAAGGAAGGAAGTAGCACCGTGAGGACAGAGGAAGGAAGGAAGTAGCACCGTGAGGACAGAGGAAGGAAGGAAGTAGCACCGTGAGGACAGAGGAAGGAAGGAAGTAGCACCGTGAGGACAGAGGAAGGAAGTAGCACCGTGAGGACAGAGGAAGGAAGGAAGTGGCACCGTGAGGACAGAGGAAGGAAGGAAGTAGCACCGCGAGGACAGAGGAAGGAAGGAAGTAGCACCGTGAGGACAGAGGAAGGAAGGAAGTAGCACCGTGAGGACAGAGGAAGGAAGTAGCACCGTGAGGACAGAGGAAGGAAGGAAGTAACACCGTGAGGACAGAGGAAGGAAGGAAGTAGCACCGCGAGGACAGAGGAAGGAAGGAAGTAGCACCGTGAGGACAGAGGAAGGAAGTAGCACCGTGAGGACAGAGGAAGGAAGGAAGTAGCACCGTGAGGACAGAGGAAGGAAGTAGCACCGTGAGGACAGAGGAAGGAAGGAAGTAGCACCGTGAGGACAGAGGAAGGAAGTAGCACCGTGAGGACAGAGGAAGGAAGGAAGTAGCACCGTGAGGACAGAGGAAGGAAGTAGCACAGTGAGGACAGAGGAAGGAAGGAAGTAGCACCGTGAGGACAGAGGAAGGAAGGAAGTAGCACCGCGAGGACAGAGGAAGGAAGGAAGTAGCACCGTGAGGACAGAGGAAGGAAGTAGCACCGTGAGGACAGAGGAAGGAAGGAAGTAGCACCGCGAGGACAGAGAAAGGAAGGAAGTAGCACCGTGAGGACAGAGGAAGGAAGAAAGTAGCCCTGTGAGGACAGAGGAAGGAAGGAAGTAGCACCGTGAGGACAGAAGAAGGAAGGAAGTAGCACCGCGAGGACAGAGGAAGGAAGGAAGTAGCACCGCGAGGACAGAGGAAGGAAGGAAGTAGCACCGTGAGGACAGAGGAAGGAAGGAAGTAGCACCGTGAGGACAGAGGAAGGAAGAAAGTAGCCCTGTGAGGACAGAGGAAGGAAGGAAGTAGCACCGTGAGGACAGAGGAAGGAAGGAAGTAGCACCGCGAGGACAGAGGAAGGAAGGAAGTAGCACTGTGAGGACAGAGGAAGGAAGGAAGTAGCACCGTGAGGACAGAGGAAGGAAGGAAGTAGCACCGCGAGGACAGAGGAAGGAAGGAAGTAGCACCGCAAGGACAGAGGAAGGAAGGAAGTAGCACCGAGAGGACAGAGGAAGGAAGGAAGTAGCACCGCGAGGACAGAGGAAGGAAGGAAGTAGCACCGTGAGGACAGAGGAAGGAAGGAAGTAGCACCGTGAGGACAAAGGAAGGAAGGAAGTAGCACAGTGAGGACAGAGGAGGGAAGGAAGTAGCACAGTGAGGACAGAGGAGGGAAGGAAGTAGCACTGTGAGGACAGAGGAAGGAAGGAAGTAGCACCGTGAGGACAGAGGAAGGAAGGAAGTAGCACCGCGAGGACAGAGGAAGGAAGGAAGTAGCACCGTGAGGACAGAGGAAGGAAGGAAGTAGCACCGTGAGGACAGAGGAAGGAAGGAAGTAGCACCGCGAGGACAGAGGAAGGAAGGAAGTAGCACCGTGAGGACAGAGGAAGGAAGGAAGTAGCACAGTGAGGACAGAGGAGGGAAGGAAGTAGCACTGTGATGCCCCGAGCCTGTTTTTCAGGTTTCAAGACTGATGCAAAGCAAGCGACCCGACTCTGGGGTCCTTTGGGTGGATTTTCCATTTCTCTGGAACCCATCGGTCGATTTTGATGATTGACACCTCTTTCTAACCGCGAGAGCCAATAGGATCGAGGGGAAGTTCCTAAAATCCATCTAACCATTACCATTGGTGCATGAGAGTGATGCGCAGACCCAACCCTGGACATTTTCAAAAAAGCCCTCAAAACGCACCTTTTCACCCACTGTATGGTTAGTTTAATAGGTTTATTTTCCGCTACTCGACTTGTAAAGCGACCTTGGGTTTCCTGAAAGGCGCTATAAAAATATTATATATTATATCAACACCGGGGAAGACGCGACCCAGCAGCTTCCACTGAAGCCAGCCCCCAACTCCAACGCTTACGAGCGTTGTTCGGTAAAGGCACGCGCACAGCTCTTATGATGCATCTGAGCAGCGTGTACATCGACAACAAAGCTGATATTTTGTACAGTTCTCTCTCTCGGTCAAGACAGACACAATTACAATAGTGCAATAATAACAATACCGGCATCAGATACATCATAAGAGCTGTGCGCGTGCCTTTACCGAACAACGCTTACGAGCGTTGTTCGGTAAAGGCACGCGCACAGCTCTTATGCACAATTACAATAGTGCAATAATAACAATACCGGCATCACGCTGTCCCAGGTGTGTCGTATGCACCGTGAATAGGCTCAGCAGCAGATAAACCACCACACCGTAAACCTGCCAGTGAACCCAAAGCAGAAGAGGAGGAAGTGACGTCAGCGGCTTCATTGGCCTCATCCTCCCTCAGGGACTTATTCCGGTGAGAACGCGATCTGCTAGATGGTTCAGGGGGCTAAAGAGTTCGGGGGTACAAGTACCGCAAAGTACTTGGTGTGAAAGCGGCTGCCGAGTTCTTTGTCTCCAGATGTCTCTCAGAGGGGCGTGGGGAGGGGCTCCTTGCTTTCATCTGGAGTAACTGACAGAGAATCAGCACTTTGGAAACAGGGCTGAAACAGAGGGGGTTATGGGTAATGCTGCAATGATCTGTTTGGTGTTTCAGCCAATCAGAGACAGGCTCTGTATATATCTGAAACCTGTGATGTATTGATGAACAACAGGATGATAGGAGAGCTTTAATATATAAATGCCTTACCACCAGTCCCCATCATCAAGGTGCCCCCCCACAGCCAGGTGAACGGGACAGGAAGTAGCCTGGCGTTCCGCTGCGAGGTCTTTGCATTCCCGATGGCTCTGGTGGAGTGGAGGAAGGAGGGCCGGGACGTGGTGCTGCCCGGGGACGACCCCCACATCTCAGTACAGGTGAGCGTCCACCTGTAGTTTCAAGCTTTATCATCATGGAGCAGCTGCGGTGTGGATGTGACAATGAAAAACTGAAGTCCTCCTCCAACGGAGCAACATGCATATATATATATATATATAGAACAAATAACTAATAGAACTGATACAAAAGTGCAGTAACCAACAGAGCGGTGCAGGGATGTTGTATTTCTGTGTTAGACCCTGAAGGCAGCATCTCCCTGGTCCAATGGGATTTCTCCATGTGATTTTGGATTATTGCAGAAAATAATCTCTGAGTCAAACAAACGTTTATGATACAGCACGGTCACATGACTTCACGTCACCACCGCTAAGCTAAAGGAGGCTAATGTTGGGCTATAAAGGAACTACAGCACGGTCACATGACTTCACCTCACCACCGCTAAGCTAAAGGAGGCTAATGTTGGGCTATAAAGGAACTACAGCACGGTCACATGACTTCACGTCACCACCGCTAAGCTAAAGGTGGCTAATGTTGGGCTATAAAGGAACTACAGCACGGTCACATGACTTCACGTCACCACCGCTAAGCTAAAGGAGGCTAATGTTGGGCTATAAAGGAACTACAGCACGGTCACATGACTTCACGTCACCACCGCTAAGCTAAAGGAGGCTAATGTTGGGCTATAAAGGAACTACAGCCCGGTCACATGACTTCACGTCACCACCGCTAAGCTAAAGGAGGCTAATGTTGGGCTATAGAGGAACTACAGCACGGTCACATGACTTCACCTCACCACCGCTAAGCTGAAGGAGGCTAATGTTGGGCGTGATGACGTTTAGTCGTCTCATTTAGACTCTTGTTAGCAACCGTTTTTTTTATTTGGATGTATTTTATGTCGTAGAACAAAATGTTAAAATCTCTTCAGCTCGTGTTAACCACAGACCTTATTTCAGGATAACAACCAAAAACACGTTCAGAAAACCATTGACCTCCAGAGGAGACAGGAAGTGATGACATGCTGACTTATCTCAGGGTTTAGGACTTATTCCTGCACCTCTCTATCGGAGCCTCCGGACTCTCCTCTGGTCTCACACCTGTTCTCTCCTCAGTCTAGGGGCGGGCCTCTGAAATTCGAGCTCTCTAGTTGGCTGCAGATTGAGGGGGCGGGGCCAGAGGACTCTGGGACCTATCGCTGCGTGGCTCACAACGACATGGGGTCGGTGTCTGCGTCCGCTGTACTGGGAGTACTGGGAGCAGGTGAGACATCTCATTCCTCTGAGGATTTCACCCAGAGCACGTCGTGAAGGAAGGTTTCCTCCCCGTGAATCAGTTCAGACCAAAAGACTCAGTCTGTCTGCTATTGGTTAACAAAACTCATAATTCCTCTTTGGAAAATGTAAGAAGTAGAAAGTACAGGTATTTGAGTTCAACATGTAAGAAGTAGAAAGTACAGGTATTTGTGTTCAACATGTAAGAAGTAGAAAGTACAGGTATTTGAGTTCAACATGTAAGAAGTAGAAAGTACAGGTATTTGAGTTCAACATGTAAGAAGTAGAAAGTACAGGTATTTGAGTTCAACATGTAAGAAGTAGAAAGTACAGGTATTTGAGTTCAACATGTGAGAAGTAGAAAGTACAGGTATTTGAGTTCAACATGTAGAGAAGTAGAAAGTACAGGTATTTGAGTTCAACATGTGAGAAGTAGAAAGTACAGGTATTTGAGTTCAACATGTAAGAAGTAGAAAGTACAGGTATTTGAGTTCAACATGTAAGAAGTAGAAAGTACAGGTATTTGAGTTCAACATGTGAGAAGTAGAAAGTACAGGTATTTGAGTTCAACATGTAAGAAGTAGAAAGTACAGGTATTTGAGTTCAACATGTAGAGAAGTAGAAAGTACAGGTATTTGAGTTCAACATGTAAGAAGTAGAAAGTACAGGTATTTGTGTTCAACATGTGAGAAGTAGAAAGTACAGGTATTTGAGTTCAACATGTGAGAAGTAGAAAGTACAGGTATTTGGGTTCAACATGTGAGAAGTAGAAAGTACAGGTATTTGAGTTCAACATGTAAGAAGTAGAAAGTACAGGTATTTGAGTTCAACATGTAAGAAGTAGAAAGTACAGGTATTTGGGTTCAACATGTGAGAAGTAGAAAGTACAGGTATTTGTGTTCAACATGTAAGAAGTAGAAAGTACAGGTATTTGAGTTCAACATGTGAGAAGTAGAAAGTACAGGTATTTGTGTTCAACATGTGAGAAGTAGAAAGTACAGGTATTTGGGTTCAACATGTATGAAGTAGAAAGTACAGGTATTTGTGTTCAACATGTAAGAAGTAGAAAGTACAGGTATTTGTGTTCAACATGTGAGAAGTAGAAAGTACAGGTATTTGGTTCAACATGTAAGAAGTAGAAAGTACAGGTATTTGAGTTCAACATGTAAGAAGTAGAAAGTACATGTATTTGAGTTCAACATGTAAGAAGTAGAAAGTACAGGTATTTGAGTTCAACATGTAAGAAGTAGAAAGTACAGGTATTTGTGTTCAACATGTAAGAAGTAGAAAGTACAGGTATTTGAGTTCAACATGTGAGAAGTAGAAAGTACAGGTATTTGGGTTCAACATGTGAGAAGTAGAAAGTACAGGTATTTGTGTTCAACATGTGAGAAGTAGAAAGTACAGGTATTTGAGTTCAACATGTAAGAAGTAGAAAGTACAGGTATTTGGGTTCAACATGTGAGAAGTAGAAAGTACAGGTATTTGTGTTCAACATGTAGAGAAGTAGAAAGTACAGGTATTTGGGTTCAACATGTAAGAAGTAGAAAGTACAGGTATTTGTGTTCAACATGTGAGAAGTAGAAAGTACAGGTATTTGAGTTCAACATGTAAGAAGTAGAAAGTACAGGTATTTGTGTTCAACATGTAAGAAGTAGAAAGTACAGGTATTTGAGTTCAACATGTAGAGAAGTAGAAAGTACAGGTATTTGAGTTCAACATGTAAGAAGTAGAAAGTACAGGTATTTGAGTTCAACATGTAGAGAAGTAGAAAGTACAGGTATTTGTGTTCAACATGTGAGAAGTAGAAAGTACAGGTATTTGAGTTCAACATGTAAGAAGTAGAAAGTACAGGTATTTGAGTTCAACATGTAAGAAGTAGAAAGTACAGGTATTTGAGTTCAACATGTGAGAAGTAGAAAGTACAGGTATTTGAGTTCAACATGTAAGAAGTAGAAAGTACAGGTATTTGTGTTCAACATGTAAGAAGTAGAAAGTACAGGTATTTGGGTTCAACATGTGAGAAGTAGAAAGTACAGGTATTTGAGTTCAACATGAGAGAAGTAGAAAGTACAGGTATTTGTGTTCAACATGTGAGAAGTAGAAAGTACAGGTATTTGAGTTCAACATGTAAGAAGTAGAAAGTACAGGTATTTGAGTTCAACATGTAAGAAGTAGAAAGTACAGGTATTTGAGTTCAACATGTGAGAAGTAGAAAGTACAGGTATTTGAGTTCAACATGTAAGAAGTAGAAAGTACAGGTATTTGTGTTCAACATGTAAGAAGTAGAAAGTACAGGTATTTGAGTTCAACATGTAAGAAGTAGAAAGTACAGGTATTTGAGTTCAACATGAGAGAAGTAGAAAGTACAGGTATTTGAGTTCAACATGTGAGAAGTAGAAAGTACAGGTATTTGAGTTCAACATGTAGAGAAGTAGAAAGTACAGGTATTTGTGTTCAACATGTGAGAAGTAGAAAGTACAGGTATTTGAGTTCAACATGTAAGAAGTAGAAAGTACAGGTATTTGAGTTCAACATGTAAGAAGTAGAAAGTACAGGTATTTGAGTTCAACATGTGAGAAGTAGAAAGTACAGGTATTTGTGTTCAACATGTAAGAAGTAGAAAGTACAGGTATTTGTGTTCAACATGTAAGAAGTAGAAAGTACAGGTATTTGAGTTCAACATGTGAGAAGTAGAAAGTACAGGTATTTGAGTTCAACATGAGAGAAGTAGAAAGTACAGGTATTTGTGTTCAACATGTGAGAAGTAGAAAGTACAGGTATTTGAGTTCAACATGTAAGAAGTAGAAAGTACAGGTATTTGAGTTCAACATGTAAGAAGTAGAAAGTACAGGTATTTGAGTTCAACATGTAAGAAGTAGAAAGTACAGGTATTTGAGTTCAACATGTAAGAAGTAGAAAGTACAGGTATTTGAGTTCAACATGAGAGAAGTAGAAAGTACAGGTATTTGAGTTCAACATGTAAGAAGTAGAAAGTACAGGTATTTGAGTTCAACATGAGAGAAGTAGAAAGTACAGGTATTTGTGTTCAACATGTGAGAAGTAGAAAGTACAGGTATTTGAGTTCAACATGTAAGAAGTAGAAAGTACAGGTATTTGAGTTCAACATGTGAGAAGTAGAAAGTACAGGTATTTGTGTTCAACATGTAAGAAGTAGAAAGTACAGGTATTTGGGTTCAACATGTAAGAAGTAGAAAGTACAGGTATTTGAGTTCAACATGTAGAGAAGTAGAAAGTACAGGTATTTGGGTTCAACATGTAAGAAGTAAAAGTCAAAAGTAGTAGAGTAAAGCACTGATACCAGAAACATGTACTTAAGTACAGTACCAGAGTATTTGTACCCCCTGCTCGTGTTGACGGCTGAACTCTGTGTCGTCAGAGGAGCTGTCGTCCTTCCTGTCTGACAGCGTATCGGAGATGGAGCGCCTGATGGACGCCACCCACTATGACCAGGACTTTTACTGACGTGTGATGTCACTTCCTGTCACCTGACGCCGCCTGGCTTCCTCTCAGCGGGGACAGTACACACACTGAGGGACTGGAATATAAAGTCATATTGTGTCGTTATTATTATTATTATATAATCATCCCTTATTAGTGTGACGAGGCTCAGCGTGTTGAACGTGTCGTCGCCGTCGCCGGTTCGAGCCTCCTGTGAAACTTTATGTGTTTAATAAATGTTAAAACTACCGAACTGCTGTTTCTGTTCCTTCAAACAGCCGGACTGAATCCTGAACTCTGTCCCGTCCGCGGGTCTGGAGGTCAATGGTTCTCTGAACGTGGTTTTGGCTGTTATATGAAATAAGGTCTGATCATCTGTTGATCTTTAGTTCATAACTAAGAAGAGAGTATGTGAAATAAATGTTTTGCCACCAGGAACTTTGTTTATTTCATGATCAAAATAGGATATTGTTCACAAAAACAAAGACATTGATTTGAACCAACTTCCAGATCAATTTAACTCAGTTTGTCTGGTCCTATACTATAACATAGAAAACCTTCAATTAAAGCAGGGGTGTCAAACTCAAGGCCCGGGGGCCAAATCCGGCCCGCGACCTCATTTCATGTGGCCCACAAGAGCTTGCAAAGAATATAATACACAATGCAAGTGGTGTAATTGTTGAATATTTGCTTTCAATGATTTGCCCTAGACTTCTGCTTTCAGACGGAGTTATTCAGGAAGGTATCACCAGAACTGATAACAATCCAATGCAGGGCCAACGATGTAATACAATACATTATTTAATATTATATATATTTACATATGTATATTTATATATAATTAAAATTACAACCGGCCCTTTGAGTGCCACCATAATGCTGATATGGCCCGGAATGAAATTGAGTTTGACGCCCCCGCCCCCCCGCTTTAAAGGGTTTTGCAAAGAAAGTGGCGGCCATTTTGAATTGCGCTGCCTGCAGCCTGTCCTTTTTGCTGTAAACTGAACAATCTGTAAACATTGAATCAACTCAACTCGGCATCGGCAGCCAGCCTTGTGCATATGAACGTAAACCCTTCGATATGTTATATAGAAATAATCTTTTAAGTATATTTACCCATTTTGAACACAGCAAACAATCCAGAGGACCACACGTGCATTGCTTGAAATGGATTTCGCTTTGGAGAGACAGAAAGGGCACAGCGCCATCTAGTGGCCGTATTGAGAACAGGCTTCTGTTCTGCTCAGTTTCTCTTTACCATGAGCTGTCTCAGAGATATTCAATCAGAAGGAGAACGATGGATCCAGATGTGTGACTTCACATAGGGGTCGCATTGTTCGGACCCTCGCTGCAGCTCGTTGAGGGCTTGCGATCCTTGAAGGTCTGAGATATCATGTCTGGGGGAAAACCTGTCACAGCATTCCACGTCTGATTTCCTAAAAACCGGGGTTTTGCCCCCTGGGTAGAAACTAACACTGAAAATCGCACGCTACTTCAAATAAATTCACGTGTCTGTTGTGATTTGTGATTCGTCCACATTTAGACCAATCACAGCGTCACACTCCGCCGCCTATTCTGGATTTGTTTATTGTGCTTTCTGTAGACTTCCCTTTCTGTTTGAATTACAACATGGACATCAGAAATGGTCTCAAAAGGTCTGAGGATTTATTCAAACGAAATAGCGATGAAAGAACTGCAGCCGATGCAGCGGCGCGCCTTAGCGTCACGAGCTGGACCTCGGCTAACCCAGGCAGAGTTAGCGAGCCCAAGCCTCGACTCATCAAGGCGGCCGCCACCAACGCTGTCCTCCGAGGCACAGCTCCGAGTCCTGGGTCCTGCCGAGGTCCTGGGTCCTGCCGAGGTCCTGGGTCCCCTCCTGGGTCCTGGGTCCCCTCCTGGGTCCTGGGTCCCCTCCTGGGTCCTGGGTCCCCTCCTGGGTCAATAGGATCTGTGGGTCCAGGATAGGGCGATTCAGCCACCAAAGAACTCACCGGGAGAAGTGGACGGATTCGATGGACAACCATAAGCAAGCAAGTGTGTGTGTGTGAGTGTGTGTGTGTGTGTCTGTGTGTGTGAGAGTGTGAGTGTCAGTGTGTGAGTGTGTGTGTGTGTGTGTGTGTGGTGTGTCAGTGTGTGTGTGTGTGAGTGTGTCTGTGTGTGTGAGAGTGTGAGTGTGTGTGTGTCAGTGTGAGTGTGTGTGTCAGTGTGTGTGTGTGTGAGTGTGTGTGAGTGTGTCAGTGTGTGAGTGAGTGTGTCAGTGTGTGAGTGCGTGTGTGTCAGTGTGTGTGTCAGTGTGTGTGTGAGTGTGTGTGTGTGTGTGTGTCAGTGTGTGAGTGCGTGTGTGTCAGTGTGAGTGTGTGTGTGTGTGTGTGTGTCAGTGTGTGAGTGCGTGTGTGTCAGTGTGAGTGTGTGTGTCAGTGGGTGTGTGTGTTGTGTCAGTGTGTGCGCGTGTGTGTGTGTGTGTGTGTGAGTGTGTGTGTGTCAGTGTGTGAGTGTGAGTGTGTGTGTGTGTGTGTGTGTGTGTGTGTGTGTGTGTGTGTGTGTGTGTGTGTGTGTGTGTGCGCACAGACAGAGCAGGAAGTGGACAGCGGGGCTCCATCGTCTTTATTGAACCAGGTGACACACAGAGACGCAGGAAGTCTTTATGCTCGCTGAGGACGAACCGAGGAACTGCTTTCACTTCCTGAACTCATCCCAACGCTCAGTGAGTCCGAGGGACGGCGAGGCGTTCAGAGCCAGCTAGCCTAGCTTAGCATGAGGACTGGAAGCAGCTAGGCTGAGTGTCCCGTACGGAGGGCCGGAGACCCCGTGACGGCTGCTGTAATACTCACACTGGCCACAGGGGGTTGAAGGGCAGCACTGCCTGTGTTCTGCAGCATAGTGTGTGAAGGCTTGATGCCTTTCTTTCGGCCAATCTGATCCTCTCAGTATTTAGAACATGGCGCAGTGCCTCTTGTGGCTGAAGTGAGTATTACAACGACCCACCTTTCCCCTGTGCAAGAGAGAGCCCCTCAGATCAGGGCGCCTGCTGCTCTGGGATCAGTTTACTGACGTTTAAGGCTTTTACATTCTTTACTCTTTCTCAACCTCTGCATATATATATATATATACATATATATATATATATATATATATATATATATGTATTTGTACTTATCATTCAAACATTCACAACATTTATGTTTACATTCATTAAGTGATACTATTGTTTTAAATCCTCCCTTATTCTAACTTCGGCCCAATACGTTCTGCTTAAGCACCAGTGATGTCCGTGGGGTAGGGTTAGTGTCGACACGTCACACGTTACTTTACACCAATCCTGATATTGCGCAACATTCGATCCATCGATAAGGACCAATCATCAGTGGCTGTCCAAGCTCCAGAAATACCCGATGACTGTTTATGTGAAATGGCGTGTTAGCATTTAAATGACTCCCCAGTGTGTCATCAGTATTAGTCACAGCGTTACTCATCGACCAATCGGAGAGTCAGAGCTCATCAGGAGCAAACACAATAACAGCTAACGTTGTGATTAGCGTAGCAGCTGTTAGCTTCTTTGTAGATTCATCGACACCAACGAAGGGTTATTTCTCAGATTCCTCCCTTATTCATGGGTTAACGCAGAGCTAACGGTGATTAGCTAACGGCCATTAGCTAACGGCCATTAGCTAACGGTGATTAGCTAACGGCCATTAGCTAACGGCCATTAGCCAACGGCCGTTAGCTAACGGTGATTAGCTAACGGCCATTAGCTAACGGTGATTAGCTAACGGCCGTTAGCTAACGGCCATTAGCTAACGGTGATTAGCTAACGGCCATTAGCCAACGGCCATTAGCTAACGGCCATTAGCTAACGGCCATTAGCTAACGGTGATTAGCTAACGGCCATTAGCTAACGGCCATTAGCCAACGGCCGTTAGCTAACGGTGATTAGCTAACGGCCATTAGCTAACGGTGATTAGCTAACGGCCGTTAGCTAACGGCCATTAGCTAACGGTGATTAGCTAACGGCCATTAGCCAACGGCCATTAGCTAACGGCCATTAGCTAACGGCCATTAGCTAACGGTGATTAGCTAACGGCCATTAGCTAACGGCCATTAGCCAACGGCCGTTAGCTAACGGTGATTAGCTAACGGCCATTAGCTAACGGTGATTAGCTAACGGCCGTTAGCCAATCACCGTTAGCTAATGGCCGTTAGCTAATCACCGTTAGCGTCAGTAAAGGCTCTGCTGGCACTTTGGTTCCTTCATTGGATCAGTTCCAACGTGATGCTAACCTCACAAAGTTCATGATAACAATTCAAACAGTAGCCGCTATTTTCTAAGCTAGCTAGCTTCAATCGGCTAACCAAAAGCAGCTCATTAGCAGAGCGTGCTAATGAGCTGCAGCACAGCTGCTGGTGTACCTTCCTGAGAGCTGTTTGGTTGAAGCGAGCTACATGTTAGCGTTAGCATAGCCCTCGTCCACCTCGCTGCCTTCAGAGAGCAGCGTTTTAAAAGCGGTTAGCGTGTTGCCGTGGGGACAGACGGTCCTGATGGAGGCGTGTTTCATACGTGATGATTGAGTCACAGCGCCACCTGCTGGCTCTGGGTTCAGTCGTCTGTAATAAACCAGACGACTGAACGGTCCTGAGTGCCGAAAGGTCAGAGGTCAGCTGTCAGAAGTCGGGCTGCGTCTCGTCGTAGTCCATGATGCCCAGCTCGTGGCGGCGCTGCCTCACAGCGAGCGTGAGGTCGGGGGGCGGAGCTACAGGGGGCGGAGCCGCTCGGGGCGGAGCCGCTCGGGGCGGCTGAGGACTCCCTGTGAGGGGGCAGGTCTCCTCAGCCTCCTGACCCAGAATCGAGCCCTCTGATTGGACCTCATCTTCCTCTCCTTCCTCCTCCTCCTCTGCGCTGTGATTGGTCGGTCTGAACAGCTGGCGGGCTCTCTGCTCCAGGAAGGACCCAACGGCCAGGGGGGAGTCGATGGGGGAGAGAGAGAGGGGGGAGGAGCAGGGGGCGAGGGAGAGGGGGGAGGAGGATAGGGTGCTGCCGTTTATTATCCCCCCAGAAGAAGAGAAGGGGCGGGGCTTGTGAGGAGCAGGCAGGGCCACACTGCCTCCGTTAGGCCTGGAGGAGAGAGAGATCACATGATGACATCATAACGTCACATGAACAGAAGATTATCAGAACTGTGTGTGTGTGTGTGTGTGTGTGTGTGTGTGTGTGTGTGTGTTGTTTACCTGACGTCTTGAGGCCGGCTGTGTGTGTGTGCGTCCAGGTGCAGCTGGCTGTACAGGTGGATCGTCTCCGTCTGCAGCGTCTGAACGACTCTCCTCAGAACCAGGCAGCTACTCTCACAGGCCGACAACTCCGCTCTGACACACACACACACACACACACACACACACACACACACACACAATTATGGGCTATTGATTTCTCCACAGAACAGCGTGTGTGTGTGTGTGTGTGTGTGTGTGTGTGTGTGTGTGTGTGTGTGTGAGAGTGAGTGTGTGAGTGTGAGAGTGTGTGTGTGTGTGTGTGTGAGTGTGTGTGTGTGTGTGTGTGTGTGTGTGTGTGTGTGTGTGTGTGTGTGTGTGAGTGTGTGTGCAGGTAAAGAGCTCCCCCTGCCGCTCAGTTTGAGTCATTGCACCTCAGGTAATATGGAATTGTTCAGGATACTCTTTCACTTCACTAATTTATATTAAATTGTACATTTAAATAAACTTCACACACACACACACACACACACATAAGTATCATTAACGTTTGTTCGACACAGACATTATTTTTCTAATCCAAAACCCCACGGAGGAGTCCCATTGGAGCAGGGCGGTGCTGCCTTCAGGGCCAGGTGCTCTGTCAGTGTTTCCCGTACCTGCCGCGGGCCTTGGAGTCCTCCAGCAGCTCCTTCTGATCCAGGATCAGCTGCTCCTTCCTGCCCAGCTGAACCTCCAGCTCCGCTGCTCTGTGATTGGCTGCTTCCAGCTTCTGTCTCTGCACGATGTCCCCGTCCTTCAGCCGCTGGTGCTCTTTACCCACAGTGCATTGCAGCATGGACGCCTCCTGACCAACACAAACAGTACAGAGTTAACGATGTAATATAATACGTTATTTTATATATATGATATATTTATATGTATATTTATATAGTCTTAAAGTTACAACCGGCCCTTTGAGTGCAGCCGTAATGCTGAGGTGGCCCGCGGCGATGAGATTGAGTTTGACCCCCCCTGCTCTAGAGGAACGTGTGGTCTTTGAACACAACACTGATCATCAATCGTAACCCTACAGCTTTTGAAGCTGCCAGTCTGCCGAGATCTCCCAGTCCCCATCGAGGCGTTACCGACAGCCTGCAGCCAGCTGAACACACCCTTCTACTCGTATAGAACTGACCTCTGTACGATGGATACTTCATAAAGTACTGCAGATCCTTCATCTCACCTCTTTCTAATCCACACACGTATTGAACTGAAGTTACACAGCGCCGCCTCATGACACGGGACAACGAAGAGACGCTGAAGCCGTTCTTTGCCATTATATACAAATAGTGTTGCTACCAAAGTATAACTGAGGCTTCCTAACAAGACAGATCTGAAGCTGCTGCAGCGTGCCGTGAAAGAGACAACGACCACAGAATCAAACCCTTTTTTGTTGCATCTTAGTCGAGTCTAAAGGAAATGCCGTGAGAATAGGATGCAGGCAGCACGAGCTTCT
>CM070487.1:47788456-47828456 GCA_036324585.1 Champsocephalus esox
AGGAGGTGAGGACCACCTCCTGTTAAATGGTCTCACCCACATTGAGGATGCTTCCTACGCCCATGTTTCATTCCATGCGTGAAGTCAGGCACGTTGGGTCCAGGCGTTCTTGCATCACAGATCTGTTAACGTCAGTAGCTGTTCAGCTCCAGCAGCTCGAGGGCCGTGATGGCTTCATGAGTGAAGGTCCAGAGTAACAGTCCAGGGGTTTTTTGTTAAGCGACATACTTTCGTCGCCGGCCGGCCGATACATGCCGCGGGTGGGTCTGTCTGTCAACTCATCCCCGGGCACTTTGCCCCCAGTCCGCCCCTGGTACCGAGCCCCGAATTATTAAAGACCGTGGTACCGTTAAGCTCCAACGTTATCGGTCTTTTTATCGCTACTGGAGACATGAGACATTTTTCCTTGTAGGGTCTGAGGACAGAGGGTCTGAGGACAGAGGGTCTGAGGACAGAGGGTCTAAGGACAGAGGGTCTGAGGACAGAGGGTCTAAGGACAGAGGGTCTGAGGACAGAGGGTCTAAGGACAGAGGGTCTAAGGACAGAGGGTCTGAGGACAGAGGGTCTAAGAACAGAGGGTCTAAGGACAGAGGGTCTAAGGACAGAGGGTCTGAGGACAGAGGGTCTAAGGACAGAGGGTCTAAGGACAGAGGGTCTGAGGACAAAGGGTCTGAGGACAGAGGGTCTAAGGACAGAGGGTCTAAGGACAGAGGGTCTGAGGACAGAGGGTCTAAGGACAGAGAGTCTAAGGACAGAGGGTCTAAGGACAGAGGGTCTAAGGACAGAGGGTCTGAGGACAAAGGGTCTGAGGACGGAGGGTCTAAGGACAGAGGGTCTAAGGACAGAGGGTCTAAGGACAGAGGGTCTGAGGACAGAGGGTCTAAGGACAGAGGGTCTAAGGACAGAGGGTCTAAGGAGTAAAGGATGTGTGTACTTCTGCTTGAGTAAAGGATGTGTGTACAATTACTTGAGTAAAGGATGTGTGTACTTCTACTTGAGTAAAGGATGTGTACTTCTACCTGAGTAAAGGATGTGTGTACTTCTACTTGAGTAAAGGATGTGTGTACTTCTACTTGAGTAAAGGATGCATGTACTTCTACTTGAGTAAAGGATGTGTGTACTTCTACTTGAGTAAAGGATGTGTGTACTTCTACTTGAGTAAAGGATGTGTGTACTTCTACTTGAGTCAAGGATGTGTGTACTTCTACTTGAGTAAAGGATGTGTGTACTTCTACTTGAGTAAAGGATGTGTGTACTTCTACTTGAGTAAAGGATGCATGTACTTCTACTTGAGTAAAGGATGTGTGTACTTCTACTTGAGTAAAGGATGTGTGTACTTCTACTTGAGTCAAGGATGTGTGTACTTCTACTTGAGTAAAGGATGTGTGTACTTCTACTTGAGTAAAGGATGTGTGTACTTCTACTTGAGTAAAGGATGTGTGTACTTCTACTTGAGTAAAGGATGTGTGTACTTCTACTTGAGTAAAGGATGTGTGTACTTCTACTTGAGTAAAGGATGTGTGTACTTCTACCCGAGTAAAGGATGTGTCTGGCTCTGTGTCTTCAGCCATGAGGACTGAGGCGTCTCAACACCAACACACTGCCACGGTTACACACACGGTTACACACACTGTTACACACACTGTTACACACACTGTTACACACACGGTTACACACACGGTTACACACACTGTTACACACACTGTTACACACACGGTTACACACACTGTTACACACACGGTATCTGATGCCACTATAGACTGTTAGCGACTTCATGCTTCATGATGTTAGTGCGTCTGTTAGTGTCGGTACCTTTGCTTTTCATGCTCTGCTGTTTACCTCCAGAGTTACTCCGATCCACCGAGCGACTCACAGCGGACAACCTACACACACACACACACACACACACACACACACACACACACACAGGTCACTTAGCAGCTACTTGGTGGACAGGTTGGTGTAAACTCTAAACTGATCGTGGTGCGTTCAGGGACTAAACTGATCGTGGTGCTTTCAGGGACTAAACTGATCGTGGTGCGTTCAGGGACTAAAGTGATCGTGGTGCGTTCAGGGACTAAAGTGATCGTGGTGCGTTCAGGGACTAAACTGATTATGGTGCGTTCAGGGACTAAACTGATGTGGTGCGTTCAGGGACTAAAGTGATCGTGGTGCGTTCAGGGACTAAAGTGATCGTGGTGCGTTCAGGGACTAAACTGATGTGGTGCGTTCAGGGACTAAAGTGATCGTGGTGCGTTCAGGGACTAAAGTGATCGTGGTGCGTTCAGGGACTAAACTGATGTGGTGCGTTCAGGGACTAAAGTGATCGTGGTGCGTTCAGGGACTAAAGTGATCGTGGTGCGTTCAGGGACTAAAGTGATCGTGATGCGTTCAGGGACTAAAGTGATCGTGGTGCGTTCAGGGACTAAACTGATGTGGTCCGTTCAGGGACTAAAGTGATCGTGGTGCGTTCAGGGACTAAACTGATTATGGTGCGTTCAGGGACTAAACTGATGTGGTGCGTTCAGGGACTAAAGTGACCGTGATGCGTTCAGGGACTAAACTGATGTGGTGCGTTCAGGGACTAAAGTGATCGTGGTGCGTTCAGGGACTAAAGTGATCGTGGTGCGTTCAGGGACTAAAGTGATCGTGGTGCGTTCAGGGACTAAAGTGATCGTGGTGCGTTCAGGGACTAAACTGATTATGGTGCGTTCAGGGACTAAACTGATCGTGGTGCGTTCAGGGACTAAACTGATCGTGGTGCGTTTAGGGACTAAAGTGATCATGGTGCGTTCAGGGACTAAACTGATTATGGTGCGTTCAGGGACTAAACTGATTATGGTGCGTTCAGGGACTAAACTGATGTGGTGCGTTCAGGGACTAAACTGATTGTGGTGCGTTCAGGGACTCGGTTGTCTCGTACCTCCGGCTGAGGTGATGGTGGGCGTCGTGTCCGTGTACGATCAGCTGATCCAGGATCTGCAGGGGTGAGACGGAGGTGAGATCCTCCTTCTCCCCGAGGCTCTCTCCAGCACCTCCTGCAGGACAAACACAGGACACTCAGATGACTGATTTTATCAAGATCTAGATTTCAGATCGGATAAGATGGCTTCAGGCACCTGAGGGGACGAAAGGTTGAAAACATTCTCACCTGAGTCTTCCTCCCGATGAAGAGCGAGGCGGCTCGGGGGAGGGCGAGCTCAAACAGAGGCTCATAGGAGGGGGCGGGGCTTCCCTCTGATCTGGGGGCGGGGCTTCCCTCTGATCTGGGGGCGGGGCTTCCCTCTGATCTGGGGGCGGGGCTTCCCTCTGATCTGGGGGCGGGGCTTCCCTCTGATCTGGGGGCGGGGCTTCCCTCTGATCTGGGGGCGGGGCTTCCCTCTGATCTGAGACGGGGGGCGGGGCAGACGCCAGGAGAGAGAGGAGAGAGAGGAGGGCGAGCGGGGGTGGAGGTGAGAAGGACGTCTGCAGACACAGGGGAGAGTATGAGTCGAGGTACCTGAGTGTCACACCTGTGAAGTACAGAAAGTAGTTTCTTCATGTACCTGCACAGGTGAGGATCAGCTGATCACCTTCAGTGGTGATGTCATCACTTTGGCCCCGCCCCTGCTCCTCTGGGGTTGGCTGAATGGACTCTGCGAACAGCTTCACCTGTGAGGAGGAAGGAGACTCCTTCAGAATAAAAGCCTCTCTGTGAGGAAGAGGAGGAGGAAGAGGAGGAGGAAGAGGAGGAGGAAGAGGAGGAGGAGGAAGAGGGGGAGGAGCTTGATCTCACCTGGTTGTATTTGTCAGGAGTCTGACTGCCATCTTGGATCTCTTCAGTCATAGCAACCTGGACGGTGGCTGACGAGGGACATTTATTATTAATATTTACACACATATCACCTGTCTCTCAGTGTCTCACCTGTCTCTCAGTGTCTCACCTGTCTCCCAGTGTCTCACCTGTCTCTCAGTGTCTCACCTGTCTCCCAGTGTCTCACCTGTCTCCCAGTGTCTCACCTGTCTCTCACCTGTCTCACAGTGTCTCACAGTGTCTCATCTGTCTCTCACTGTCTCACAGTGTCTCTCACCTGTCTCTCAGTGTCTCACCTGTCTCACAGTGTCTCTCACCTGTCTCTCAGTGTCTCATCTGTCTCTCACTGTCTCACAGTGTCTCACCTGTCTCACAGTGTCTCACCTGTCTCTCAGTGTCTCACCTGTCTCTCACCTGTCTCTCAGTGTCTCACCTGTCTCTCAGTGTCTCACCTGTCTCACAGTGTCTCACCTGTCTCTCAGTGTCTCACCTGTCTCTCACCTGTCTCACAGTGTCTCTCACCTGTCTCACAGTGTCTCTCAGTGTCTCACCTGTCTCTCACCTGTCTCAGTGTCTCACCTGTCTCTCAGTGTCTCACCTGTCTCTCAGTGTCTCACCTGTCTCTCACAGTGTCTCTCACCTGTCTCAGTGTCTCACCTGTCTCTCAGTGTCTGACCTGTCTCACCTGTCTCTCACCTGTCTCAGTGTCTCACCTGTCTCACCTGTCTCTCACCTGTCTCAGTGTCTCACCTGTCTCTCAGTGTCTCACCTGTCTCTCAGTGTCTCACCTGTCTCTCACAGTGTCTCTCACCTGTCTCAGTGTCTCACCTGAGATGGAGGTGGTCCTGCTCAGCAGAGGGGCGTGGCTTGGAGCAGCAGGTTCAGGAGGGGGCGTCGACAAACCACACCGAGCGGAGGGGCTCCAGGTGACATCATCAACCTGAGACACAAACTCATAATAAACAACATGTAGGGGCAAGGGGGGAGGAAAGGAGGAGGGAAGGGAGAAAGGAAAGATGGAAGGAAAGAAGGAGGTAAGGAGTTAAGGAGTTACCTGCAAGTCTGAGGAGCTGAGTGTGAGTTGAGAGGAGGTCAGCAGAGAACTTCCTGTTGATCAAACAGACGGGTTAATGTTTAACACACACACACACACACACACACACACACACACACACACACACACACACACACACACACACACACACACACACACACACACACACACACACACACACACACACACACACACACACACACACACACACACACACACCGGAGCTGCTGACGGCGTCCTGGCTGAGGCTCAGGTGAGGCAGGGGGGAGGGGGAGGGGGGGGGCTCTCGGAGGGAGGAGTAGGCGTCCTCCTCGCAGGACGACTCCAGAGGATCCAGAGAGACTCGAGAGCACTCGATCACGATGTCGTGCACCTCGTAGCACCTCCAGCGGGACGGGTCCAGCTCGTAGTCCTGAGTCCCTGTGACCAGCTCCGGGTGAACCCGTACATGTTCCAACATCGGCTGGGGGAGAGGGGGAAGCAACGTTATCAACAACCTGCTGGGTCTGTGCGGGGACTCGAACCGGCAACCCTCGGGTCCGGACACGTTCGGCTCCCTCCGTTACATCATATCATAATCCCATTCTACATCAGAGCTGCAGGGGGAGGGGTACTAACCAGAGGGAGAGGGGTAATAACCAGAGGGAGAGGGGTAATAACCAGAGGGGGAGGGGTAATAACCAGAGGGAGAGGGGTAATAACCAGAGGGAGAGGGGTAATAACCAGAGGGAGAGGGGTAATAACCAGAGGGGTAATAACCAGAGGGGTAATAACCAGAGGGAGAGGGGTAATAACCAGAGGGGTAATAACCAGAGGGAGAGGGGTAATAACCAGAGGGGGAGGGGTAATAACCAGAGGGGTAATAACCAGAGGGGTAATAACCAGAGGGGGAGGGGTAATAACCAGAGGGAGAGGGGTAATAACCAGAGGGGTAATAACCAGAGGGAGAGGGGTAATAACCAGAGGGGTAATAACCAGAGGGGTACTAACCAGAGGGAGAGGGGTAATAACCAGAGGGGGAGGGGTAATAACCAGAGGGGTAATAACCAGAGGGAGAGGGGTAATAACCAGAGGGGGAGGGGTAATAACCAGAGGGGTAATAACCAGAGGGGTAATAACCAGAGGGAGAGGGGTAATAACCAGAGGGTAATAACCAGAGGGGGAGGGGTAATAACCAGAGGGGGAGGGGTAATAACCAGAGGGGTACTAACCAGAGGGAGAGGGGTAATAACCAGAGGGGGAGGGGTAATAACCAGAGGGGGAGGGGTAATAACCAGAGGGGGAGGGGTAATAACCAGAGGGAGAGGGGTAATAACCAGAGGGGTAATAACCAGAGGGGTAATAACCAGAGGGAGAGGGGTAATAACCAGAGGGGTAATAACCAGAGGGGTACTAACCAGAGGGAGAGGGGTAATAACCAGAGGGGGAGGGGTAATAACCAGAGGGGTAATAACCAGAGGGAGAGGGGTAATAACCAGAGGGGGGGGGTAATAACCAGAGGGGGAGGGGTAATAACCAGAGGGGGAGGGGTAATAACCAGAGGGGTAATAACCAGAGGGAGAGGGGTAATAACCAGAGGGGGGGGGGTAATAACCAGAGGGGGAGGGGTAATAACCAGAGGGGTACTAACCAGAGGGAGAGGGGTAATAACCAGAGGGGAGGGGTAATAACCAGAGGGAGAGGGGTAATAACCAGAGGGAGAGGGGTAATAACCAGAGGGGTAATAACCAGAGGGGGAGGGGTAATAACCAGAGGGAGAGGGGTAATAACCAGAGGGGGAGGGGTAATAACCAGAGGGGGAGGGGTAATAACCAGAGGGAGAGGGGTAATAACCAGAGGGAGAGGGGTAATAACCAGAGGGGGGGTAATAACCAGAGGGGAGGGGTAATAACCAGAGGGGTAATAACCAGAGGGAGAGGGGTAATAACCAGAGGGGGGGGGTAATAACCAGAGGGAGAGGGGTAATAACCAGAGAGAGAGGGTAATAACCAGAGGGGTAATAACCAGAGGGGGGGGTAATAACCAGAGGGGGGGTAATAACCAGAGGGAGAGGGGTAATAACCAGAGGGGGGGGGTAATAATCAGAGGGGGAGGGGTAATAACCAGAGGGAGAGGGGTAATAACCAGAGGGAGAGGGGTAATAACCAGAGGGGTAATAACCAGAGGGGGGGTAATAACCAGAGGGAGAGGGGTAATAACCAGAGAATAATCAGAGGGGGAGGGGTAATAACCAGAGGGAGAGGGGTAATAACCAGAGAGAGGGGTAATAACCAGATGGGAGAGGGGTAATAACCAGAGAGAGAGGGGTAATAACCAGAGGGGTAATAACCAGAGGGGGGGGTAATAACCAGAGGGAGAGGGGTAATAACCAGAGGGGGGGGGGTAATAATCAGAGGGGGAGGGGTAATAACCAGAGGGAGAGGGGTAATAACCAGAGGGAGAGGGGTAATAACCAGAGGGAGAGGGGTAATAACCAGAGGGAGAGGGGTAATAACCAGAGGGAGAGGGGTAATAACCAGAGGGGGGGGTAATAACCAGAGGGAGAGGGGTAATAACCAGAGGGGGGGGGGTAATAACCAGAGGGGAGGGGTAATAACCAGAGGGAGAGGGGTAATAACCAGAGGGAGAGGGGTAATAACCAGAGGGGTAATAACCAGAGGGAGAGGGGTAATAACCAGAGGGGGGGGTAATAACCAGAGGGAGAGGGTAATAACCAGAGAGAGATGGGTAATAACCAGAGGGGTAATAACCAGAGGGGGGGGTAATAACCAGAGGGGGGGGTAATAACCAGAGGGAGAGGGGTAATAACCAGAGGGAGAGGGGTAATAACCAGAGGGGGGGGGGTAATAATCAGAGGGGGAGGGGTAATAACCAGAGGGAGAGGGGTAATAACCAGAGGGAGAGGGGTAATAACCAGAGGGGTAATAACCAGAGGGGGGGGTAATAACCAGAGGGAGAGGGGTAATAATCAGAGGGGGAGGGGTAATAACCAGAGGGAGAGGGGTAATAACCAGAGGGAGAGGGGTAATAACCAGAGGGGTAATAACCAGAGGGGGGGGTAATAACCAGAGGGAGAGGGGTAATAATCAGAGGGGGAGGGGTAATAACCAGAGGGAGAGGGGTAATAAACCAGAGGGAGAGGGGTAATAACCAGAGGGGGAGGGGTAATAACCAGAGGGGTAATAACCAGAGGGAGAGGGGTAATAACCAGAGGGAGAGGGGTAATTACCAGAGGGGGAGGGGTAATAACCAGAGGGAGAGGGGTAATAACCAGAGGGGTAATAACCAGAGGGGGAGGGGTAATAACCAGAGGGAGAGGGGTAATAACCAGAGGGGTAATAACCAGAGGGGTAATAACCAGAGGGAGAGGGGTAATAGCCAGAGGGGTAATAACCAGAGGGGGTAATAACCAGAGGGAGAGGGGTAATAACCAGAGGGGTAATAATCAGAGGGAGAGGGGTAATAACCAGAGGGGTAATAACCAGAGGGGGAGGGGTAATAACCAGAGGGAGAGGGGTAATAACCAGAGGGGGGAGGGGGTAATAACCAGAGGGAAGGGGTAATAACCAGAGGGGTAATAACAGAGGGGGGTAATAACCAGAGGGGTAATAATAACCAGAGGGGGGGAGGGGGGTAATAACCAGAGGGGGAGGGGTAATAACCAGAGGGGTAATAACCAGAGGGGGGGGTAATAACCAGAGGGGGGGGTAATAACCAGAGGGGTAATAACCAGAGGGGTAATAACCAGAGGGAGAGGGGTAATAACCAGAGGGGTAATAACCAGAGGGGTAATAACCAGAGGGAGAGGGGTAATAACCAGAGGGGTAATAACCAGAGGGGTAATAACCAGAGGGGTAATAACCAGAGGGAGAGGGGTAATAACCAGAGGGAGAGGGGTAATAACCAGAGGGGTAATAACCAGAGGGGTAATAACCAGAGGGGTAATAACCAGAGGGGGAGGGGTAATAAGCCAGAGGGGTAATAGCCAGAGGGGTAATAACCAGAGGGAGAGGGGTAATAACCAGAGGGAGAGGGGTAATAACCAGAGGGGTAATAACCAGAGGGGTAATAACCAGAGGGAGAGGGGGTAATAGCCAGAGGGGTAATAACCAGAGGGGTAATAACCAGAGGGGTAATAACCAGAGGGAGAGGGGTAATAGCCAGAGGGGTAATAGCCAGAGGGGTAATAGCCAGAGGGGTAATAACCAGAGGGGTAATAACCAGAGGGAGAGGGGTAATAGCCAGAGGGGTAATAGCCAGAGGGGTAATAGCCAGAGGGGTAATAACCAGAGGGGTAATACCAGAGGGGTAATAACCAGAGGGAGAGGGGTAATAGCCAGAGGGGTAATAGCCAGAGGGGTAATAGCCAGAGGGGTAATAGCCAGAGGGGTAATAGCCAGAGGGGTAATAACCAGAGGGAGAGGGGTAATAACCAGAGGGGTAATAACCAGAGGGATAATAGCCAGAGGGGTAATAGCCAGAGGGGTAATAACCAGAGGGGTAATAACCAGAGGGAGAGGGGTAATAGCCAGAGGGGTAATAGCCGAGGGGTAATAGCCAGAGGGGTAATAACCAGAGGGGTAATAACCAGAGGGGTAATAACCAGAGGGAGAGGGGTAATAGCCAGAGGGGTAATAGCCAGAGGGGTAATAGCCAGAGGGGTAATAGCCAGAGGGGTAATAGCCAGAGGGGTAATACCAGAGGGGTAATAGCCAGAGGGGTAATAGCCAGAGGGGTAATAGCCAGAGGGGTAATAGCCAGAGGGGTAATAGCCATGCTCTCACCTTCACGGCCTCCTGGAAGACGTCCAGGTTCTCCTTCATGCTGTAGTGCAGCCTCAGGTAGGACATGAAGTTGCAGGGGAACATGCCGTACAGCCGGTGGAACAGAGAGTACACCCCCGCCTGCAGGTGCACCAGGTGCTCCACCGGCACCTGCCCTGCAGCCAATCACAGGACAACACCAGAACAGTCAGTATACATTGATGGTGTGTGTGTGTGTGTGTGTGTGTGTGTGTGTGTGTGTGTGTGTGTGTGTGTGTGTGTGTGTGTGTGTGTGTGTGTCACCAGGGTTCCTATAGCTCCAGGATGCGAGGCGTCCGAACACGTCGAAGAAGTCGTAGATGTGCTGTTTTCCGGCCTGAGGGATCATGGGTAACAGCGTGATGAGCACGAGCACCGCGGTGATGAGGAACACCACGTCCGTCTCCGTCTGACACACACACACACACGCACACACACACGCACACACACACACACGCACACACACACACACACACTGAAGGACACTGTGAAGGACACTTCACCTTCAGGTGTTGTTGTTATGTACCTTGAGGTGTTGTTGTTGTTATGTACCTTGAGGTGTTGTTGTTGTTATGTACCTTGAGGTGTTGTTGTTGTTGTTATGTACCTTGAGGTGTTGTTGTTGTGTACCTTGAGGTGTTGTTGTTGTGTACCTTGAGGTGTTGTTGTTGTGTACCTTGAGGTTGTTGTGTGTACCTTGAGGGTTGTTGTTGTTGTTGTGTACCTTGAGGTGTTGTTGTTGTGTACCTTGAGGTGTTGTTGTTGTGTACCTTGAGGTGTTGTTGTTGTGTACCTTGAGGTGTTGTTGTTGTTTACCTTGAGGTGTCTGTTGTTATGTACCTTGAGGTGTTGTTGTTATGTACCTTGAGGTGTTGTTGTTGTTGTGTACCTTGAGGTGTTGTTGGTGTTTACCTTGAGGTGCTGTTGTTATGTACCTTGAGGTGTTGTTGTTATGTACCTTGAGGTGTTGTTGTTGTGTACCTTGAAGTGTTGTTGTTGTGTACCTTGAGGTGTTGTTGTGTACCTTGAGGTGCTGTTGTTATGTACCTTGAGGTGTTGTTGTTATGTACATTGAGGTGTTGTTGTTGTGTACCTTGAAGTGTTGTTGTTATGTACCTTGAGGTGTTGTTGTTGTTGTGTACCTTGAGGTGCTGTTGTTATGTACCTTGAGGTGTTGTTGTTGTGTACCTTGAGGTGTTGTTGTTGTTGTGTACCTTGAGGTGTTGTTGTTATGTACCTTCAGGTGTTGTTGTTATGTACCTTGAGGTGTTGTTGTTGTGTACCTTGAGGTGTTGTTGTTGTGTACCTTCAGGTGTTGTTGTTGTGTACCTTGAGGTGTTGTTGTTATGTACCTTGAGGTGTTGTTGTTGTGTACCTTGAGGTGTTGTTGTTGTGTACCTTCAAGTGTTGTTGTTGTGTACCTTGAGGTGTTGTTGTTGTTTACCTTGAGGTGTCTGAGCAGGGAGCACAGCAGGGGGGACCTACTGACCGTGTGGACCCAGGGCGGCTGCTTCCTGATCATGTGACCCAGCAGAGTCACAGCAGGGAGTCTGGATCCAGAGCGGCTCAGAGCCTCGTTCAGCTTCTCCAGCAGAGGCTGCCTCACGGAGACAAACAACAACAACATGAGAGACAAACAACAACATGGAACAACAACAGACAAACAACACACATGAGAAACAAACAACAACATGGAACATCAACAGACAAACAACACACACATGAGAAACAAACAACAACATGGAACATCAACAGACAAACAACAACACACATGAGAAACAAACAACAACATGGAACATCAACAGACAAACAACAACACATGAGAAACAAACAACAACATCAACAGACGAACGTCAACAGACAAACAACAACACACATGAGTAACAAACAACAACATGGAACAACAACAGACAAACAACAACACACATGAGAAACAAACAACAACATGGAACAACAACAGACAAACAACAACACACATGAGAAACAAACAACAACATGGAACATCAACAGACAAACAACAACACATGAGAAACAAACAACAACATGGAACATCAACAGACGAACGTCAACAGACAAACAACAACACACATGAGAAACAAACAACAACATGGAACAACAACAGACAAACAACAACACACATGAGAAACAAACAACAACATGAACACAACAGACAAACAACAACACACATAAAACAAACAACAACATGAAACACAACAGACAAACAACAACACATGAAAAAAAACAACAACATGAACAACAACAACGAACTCAACAGACAAACAACAACACACATGAGAACAAACAACATGGAACAACAACAGACAAACAACAACACACATGAGAAACAAACAACAACATGGAACAACAACAACAAACAACAACACACATGAAAACAAACAACAACATGGAACATCAACAGACAAACAACAACACACATGAGAAACAAACAACAACATGAACAACAACAACAAACAACAACACACATGAGAAACAAACAACAATAGAACATCAACAGACAAACAACAACACACATGAGAAACAAACAACAACATGGAACATCAACAGACAAACAACAACACACATGAGAAACAAACAACAAATGGAACATCAACAGACAAACAACAACACACATGAGAAACAAACAACAACATGGAACATCAACAGACAAACAACAACACATGAGAAACAAACAACAACATGGAACATCAACAGACGAACGTCAACAGACAAACAACAACACACATGAGAAACAAACAACAACATGGAACAACAACAGACAAACAACAACACACATGAGAAACAAACAACAACATGAACAACAACAACAAACAACAAACACATGAGAAACAAACAACAACATGAACACAACAGACAAACAACAACACACATGAGAAACAAACAACAACATGGAACAACAACAGACAAACAACAACACACATGAGAAACAAACAACAACATGGAACACCAACAGACAAACAACAACACACATGATAAACAAACAACAACATGAACAACAACAGACAAACAACAACACACATGAGAAACAAACAACAACATGGAACATCAACAGACAAACAACAACACACATGAGAAACAAACAACAACATGAACATCAACAGACAAACAACAACACATGAGAAAAAAACAACAACATGGAACATCAACAACGAACGTCAACAGACAAACAACAACACACATGAGTAACAAACAACAACATGGAACAACAACAGACAAACAACAACACACATGAGAAACAAACAACAACATGGAACAACAACAGACAAACAACAACACACATGAGAAACAAACAACAACATGGAACATCAACAGACAAACAACAACACACATGAGAAACAAACAACAACATGAACAACAACAGACAAACAACAACACACATGAGAAACAAACAACAATATGGAACATCAACAGACAAACAACAACACACATGAGAAACAAACAACAACATGGAACATCAACAGACAAACAACAACACACATGAGAAACAAACAACAATATGGAACATCAACAGACAAACAACAACACACATGAGAAACAAACAACAACATGGAACATCAACAGACAAACAACAACACATGAGAAACAAAACAACAACATGGAACATCAACAGACAACGTCAACAGACAAACAACAACACACATGAGAAACAAACAACAACATGGAACAACAACAGACAAACAACAACACATGAGAAACAAACAACAACATGGAACATCAACAGACAAACAACAACACACATGAGAAACAAACAACAACATGAACAACAACAGACAAACAACAACACACATGAGAAACAAACAACAACATGGAACACAACAACAAACTCAACAACAAACAACAACACACATGAGAAACAAACAACAACATGGAACATCAACAGACAAAACAACAACACACATGAGAAACAAACAACAACATGAACACAACAAACAACAAACAACAACACACATAGAAACAAACAACAACATGGAACATCAACAGACAAACAACAACACACATGAGAAACAAACAACAACATGGAACACAACAGACAAACAACAACACATGAAAACAAACAACAACATGAACACAACAGACAAACAACAACACACATGAGAAACAAACAACAACATGGAACAACAACAGACAAACAACAACACACATGAGAAACAAACAACAACATGGAACAACAACAGACAAACAACAACACACATGAGAAACAACAACAAACACAACAGACAACACAACAGACAAACAACAACACACATGAGAAACAAACAACAACAGCAACACAACAGACAAACAACAACACACATGAGAAACAAACAACAACATGAACAACAACACACAAGAAACAAACAACAACATGGAACATCAACAGACAAACAACAACACATGAGAAACAAACAACAACATGAACATCAACAGACAAACAACAACACACATGAGAAACAAACAACAACATGGAACAACAACAGACAAACAACAACACACATGAGAAACAAACAACAACATGGAACAACAACAGACAAACAACAACACACATGAGAAACAACAACATGGAACATCAACAGACGAACATCAACAGACAAACAACAACACACATGAGAAACAAACAACAACATGAACAACAACACACTGAGAAACAAACAACAACAGAACACAACAGACAAACAACAACACATGAGAAACAAACAACAACATGGAACACAACAGACAAACAACAACACATGAGAAACAAACAACAACATGGAACATCAACAGACAACTCAACAACAAACAACAACACACAGAAACAAACAACAACATGGAACATCAACAGACAAACAACAACACACATGAGAAACAAACAACAACAAGGAACATCAACAGACGAACGTAAACAACAAACAACACAACATGAAACAAACAACAACAGACACAACAACAAAACAACAAACATGAGAAAACAAACAACAACATGGAACATCAACAGACAAACACAACACACATGAGAAACAAACAACAACATGGACATCAACAGACGAACGTCAACAGACAAACAACAACACACATGAGAAACAAACAACAACATGGAACAACAACAGACAAACAACAACACACATGAGAAACAAACAACAACATGGAACATCAACAGACAAACAACAACACACATGAGAAACAAACAACAACATGAACATCAACAGACAAACAACAACACACATGAGAAACAAACAACAACATGGGACATCAACAGAAAACAACAACAACATGAGAAACAAACAACAACATGGAACAACAACAGACAAACAACAACACACATGAGAAACAAACAACAACATGGAACATCAACAGACAAACAACAACACACATGAGAAACAAACAACAACATGGGAACATCAACAGACAAACAACAACACACATGAGAAACAAACAACAACATGGAACATCAACAGACAAACAACAACACATGAGAAACAAACAACAACATGGAACATCAACAGACAAACAACAACACACATGAGAAACAAACAACAACATGGAACACAACAGACAAACAACAACACACATGAGAAACAACAACATGGAACATCAACAGACAAACAACAACACACATGAGAAACAAACAACAACATGGAACATCAACAGACAAACAACAACACACATGAGAAACAAACAACAACATGGAACATCAACAGACAAACAACAACACATGAGAAACAAACAAAACATGGAACAACAACAGACAAACAACAACACACACGAGAAACAAACAACAACATGGAACAACAACAGACAAACAACAACACACATGAGAAACAAACAACAACATGGAACAACAACAGACAAACAACAACACACATGAGAAACAAACAACAACATGGAACATCAACAGACAAACAACAACACACATGAGAAACAAACAACAACATGGAACCTCAACAGACAAACAACACACATGAGAAACAAACTGGAGGATGCTTCAGGCTGGAGCACAGAGGATGCTTCAGGCTGGAGCACAGAAGATGCTTCAGGCTGGAGCACAGAGGATGCTTCAGGCTGGAGCACGGAGGATGCTTCAGTCTGGAGCACGGAGGATGCTTCAGGCTGGAGCACGGAGGATGCTTCAGGCTGGAGCACGGAGGATGCTTCAGGCTGGAGCACGGAGGATGCTTCAGGCTGGAGCACAGAGGATGCTTCAGGCTGGAGCACAGAGGATGCTTCAGGCTGGAGCACATAGGATGCTTCAGGCTGGAGCACAGAGGATGCTTCAGGCTGTCTGGAGCACAGAGGATGCTTCAGGCTGTCTGAGCACAGAGGATGCTTCAGGCTGGAGCACATAGGATGCTTCAGGCTGGAGCACAGAGGATGCTTCAGGCTGACTGGAGCACAGAGGATGCTTCAGGCTGGAGCACAGAGGATGCTTCAGGCTGGAGCACAGAGGATGCTTCAGGCTGGAGCACAGAGGATGCTTCAGGCTGGAGCACAGAGGATGCTTCAGGCTGTCTGGAGCACAGAGGATGCTTCAAGCTGGAGCACATAGGATGCTTCAGACTGGAGCACAGAGGATGCTTCAGGCTGACTGGAGCACAGAGGATGCTTCAGGCTGGAGCACAGAGGATGCTTCAGGCTGACTGGACAGAGGATGCTTCAGGCTGTCTGGAGCACAGAGGATGCTTCAGGCCGACTGGAGCACAGAGGATGCTTCAGGCTGACTGGAGCACAGAGAATGCTTCAGGCTGGAGCACAGAGGATGATTCAGGCTGGAGCACAGAGGATGCTTCAGGCTGGAGTACAGAGGATGCTCCAGGCTGGAGCACAGAGGATGCTTCCTCAGATAGCATGCACTGGAGCACAGAGGATGCTTCCTCAGACAGCATGCACTGGAGGACAGAGGATGCTTCAGGCTGGAGCACAGAGGATGCTTCGGCTGGGCCAGGAGCTCCTCAGCAGCATGCACTGGAGGACAGCACACAGCAGGGAGTCATGTCTGACCTTGTGATGGTGCTCTCTGACGGAGGCGAGGAGGAGGAGCACCTGGGGAGAGGAGGAGTCCAGGTAGAACTCCACCAGGGAGGAGAGGACAGCGCCTCCTCTGTCTGAGGAGAGAACACTTTCATTAAAGAGATCATTGCAGTGTCTCTCCTGGGCTGCAGCACCTCCTTTCACCCTCTGTCTGAAACCAGAGCCCAGTCTCTATCCGAGCCATGGCATCCCTTCAGTCTCCCGTCCACTCTGTGACCCACCTGAGCTCAGCTGCTGGTTCACAGCTGCTCTCACAAGCTCCGCCTCCTGCAGGTCTGAGCTGTCCAATGAGAGGAGGAGCTCCCCGATACTCAGCTGCTGATTGGACATCTTGACACGCACACACACGCAATATTAAAAAATATATAAACACAAATCATAACATTTCATGTATTTTTATATTTAATTCTTTAAATATTTTTGTATTTATTATCGTTAAATATAAATTCCCTTGTGTTTTCTTTATATTTAAAATACATTTTAATATACTTATGTGTATTTAATGTATGCTCAATGATGACGTCACTCTAATTTTCTGTTAATTGACCGGGTGTGATGTGATCTCTGTATGACGTCACTGCTGTTATGTAATGACAGTACCGTGACGTCACATCAGCAGTTAAAAGCTTGAAGCTAAGCTAACAGTTAGCATGATGGAAACACTCCTCAGACTCCACGTTAGCTGGCAGCAGATAGCAGCCTGATGCTAAGCTAACATGCTAACAGCTGTCATTCTGCTGCTAGCTGTTTCAAAACGGTACTGCTGACAGTGCTGTTTTCCCGCCTCTGGCTGTCCGGTAACTTCCGGTGCAGTGACACAAACACAGCCGGTTATTTAACGGGAGAAACCGCCGTTTTGAAGAAAAGTTAAACAGCTCCGTTACCTTCAGACTTGTTGATCAGGGCGCAGACATGTTGAGCAACTCTAAGCCCCGCCCACCGCAACTGTAAATCGACGGGGAGGCGTTCAGGGCGCGAGGACAGGCTTGGGAAAACAAGCCTCCGCGTCCGACCTGTTCAAATAAGATACAGATCAGATCAGAAGTACCTCATTGACCCCGGAGAGGGGCATGTTTGCGTGACAGTCCAAAGACGAGGCAATGGACATGAGAGAAATGAACAGCCTAGAAATAATCAATCCGCGAGGAAAGCATCCCAATCGAAATAAAATGGCATTAAAAAAAGAAGTTATTGATGATTCGCTAAAACGCAACGCAGAGAAAGAGAATGGAGTCACAGCGGTGCCATGGCAATCTGTGTTTGTTTAAACAGGAAGGCAAGCATTTAGTTTATTAATATCACCTTCCACACGAGGCCATTCCAAGTGCTTCCATGGTGCAGCAGAAACATGCTGGACGCTGTACTGTGGGCCATCCCCACAGGAGCGTGTGTGTGTGTGTGTCTGTGCCTGTGTGTGTCTGTGTCTGTGTGTGTGTGTGTCTGTGCCTGTGTGTGTCTGTGTGTGTGTGTGTGTGTGTCTGTGTGTGTGTGTGTGTCTGTGCCTGTGTGTGTCTGTGTGTGTGTGTGTGTGTGTGTGTGTGTGTCTGTGCCTGTGTGTGTCTGTGTGTGTGTGTGTGTGTCTGTGCCTGTGTGTGTCTCTGTGTGTGTGTGTGTGTGTGTGTGTCTGTGCCTGTGTGTGTGTGTGTGTGTGTGTGTGTGTCTGTGCCTGTGTGTGTGTGTGTGTGTGTGTGTGTGTGTGTGTGGGTGTGGGTGTGTGTGTGTGTGTGTGTGTGCCAGCAGCTGTGTGTGGGGGGGTGTGTGTGTGTGGGTGTGTGTGTGTGGGTGTGTGTGTGTGTGCCAGCAGCTGTGTGTGGGGGTGTGTGTGTGTGTGGGTGTGTGCGCCAGCAGCTGTGTGTGTGTGTGTGTGTGTGTGCCAGCAGCTGTGTGTGGGGGGGTGTGTGTGTGTCTGTGTGCCAGCAGCTGTGTGTGTGTGTGTGTGTGTGTGTGTATGTGTGTGTGTTCGTGTGTGCCAGCAGCTGGGTGTGTTCTCAGTCTCCTGATGTGTATCATGTTGTTCTGTCCTAAAGTTACACGTACACTCAAGACAAGCACTGAGTTTATGTTCAATATCTTTTTATAGTAAATGTAATAATGACAATAATTATAAAGAAGAAGAAGAAGAAGAAGAAGAAATCAAAAGATAAATAAAAATGAAATACATGGTGTAAGATCAACTAGAAAATGCGTGTGAATGTAAACGGTGAACATGGTGGCTGCTTTCAGCTGAACATGCAGAAAAAGCTTCATATTTCAAAGAAAAGGTTTCAAAAAGGTAGAAACAACAACACGTGTAGCCTTGATGTCCTGGGACAGCTGAATAAGGTAATAGTGGAATGGGTTCTGCAGCTGAGAAGAGGCTGAAGGAGTTGAATATCAGATGTACGTAGGAGTGAATGCATGTGTATTGAGATGAGAAGAGAAAGTAAAAAGGCTTGGGAAAGCAGCAGAATATTTGAACTGCAACCTTTTGAACTAACTTGATGGTGAATGATCTGTCGCCATGGCAACGGCATTTGATGACATCCCATAATACTCTTAGATGCGTTGATGGCTGCATCGTTATCAGACCTGTGAAGTTCTGGGCCATTTCGAGTATTTTCACTGAAGTTATGAGAAAAACCGTGTTTCATGGTGAGCATTGTGTTGCCATGGTAACGGCATTTGAAGAAATCTCAAAACTGTCCCGTAGATGTCTTCACGGCTGGACTGTTAGCACACATGTGACGTTTGAGCACTCTTTGAACATTTGCATAGGAGTTATAGTGACATGGCGAGGGATGCGTTTCCATGGAAACGGCATATGGTGAGATCTCAGATTTGTCGTAGAGCTGTTGAGGCATGGACCGGTGATATACAAGTGAAGATTGGGGGACGATTGGACAGTGTCGATTGGACTTGCAGCCTCATCGTGTTTCATGGCGAGTGGTCTGTCGCCATGGCAACGACATTTGATGACACCCCATACTACGCTTAGATGCGTTGATGGCTGCATCGTTATCAAACCTGTGAAGTTCTGGGCTGTTTTCACTGAAGCTATGAGAAAACCGTGTTTCAAGGCGAGAATGGGTTGCCATGGCAACGGCATTTGGAGAAATCTCAAAACTGTCCCGAATCGTCTTCACAGCTGGACTGTTGAAGTCTGCTGCATGTCAGCTGGAGTGATGACATCATCGTGTTGGAGTGATGACATCATCGTGTTGGAGTGATGACATCATCGTGTTCCATTGCACAGGTGTTTATAGTTGAGCTCACGAGTGTCAGAGATCACAGGTTTCCATTGTTCTGAGTGAGAGATGAACCTCTTACATGTGAACGTGTTGTGGAAGAACCGTAACAGATATCTGTGACATTTCAAAACGTGAAGCATGTCAACGAAGTTGAGTTTCTGAAGTGTACTTTTTGTGTACTTTCGGGTTAATAATGTGGCCTTTTTGGCAGTTTAACTAAAGGTGTGCGGCTGCTGCCGTGAGGAAATATCTGCCTGACATTACAATGGGCTTCAATGGAGGCATGTTGGACGCTGTTGTCACTTCGTGCCCTCAAGAGGCATTTTGTCTAATATCTTTTCTTATTTTATTTTTATTTTCCAACCTGTAAACAGCATTCCACTAACAATCAAATACAACACACAGTTACAACTACACTATGTGTTCTGTCTCAAAATAAAAACACTATTTATATATTTCAATAATTTTCAACGGTTTTGAAAGTTTGTTTCTGTACATTTCTGACTAAATCTAAATACTTCATGAATTCATGATTTACGGGGAGTTGCTCCACAGAGACCTGCTGTAATGTTCCTTTAACACTGATAACAGGAGAGTATAAATATCAGAGAGAGGGGAGAGGACAGAGAGAGGGAGAGAGAGACAGAGAAGACGAGAGCAGAGACAGAGACAGAGAGACAGACAGAGGGAGAGACAGAGAGACAGAGACAGACAGAGAGACAGAGACAGAGACAGAGAGACAGAGACAGACAGACAGACAGACAGAGAGAGAGATGGGGTTGTTATTTATTCTTCTCCTCGGTGTCGCTATACACTGGGCCTCGGCTGCAAAGGTGAGTTTACCACAGAGATGGCAAAACACATCCTTTACTCAGGTAGAAGTACAGATACTGGTGTTTTAAAGATACTCTGGTGAAAGTAGAAGTACTGACTAAACTTCTTTCCTCAAGTCACGGATCGTGTTCCAACCAATAGGCACGCAGTGACTCTAAAGAATAATAATCACGCACCAACACACATTCAGACTAAAGGAACCAGCTGTTTGGGAAATGAGAGAAGTAGAAAGTACAGGTATTTGAGTTCAACATGTAAGAAGTAGAAAGTACAGGTATTTGAGTTCAACATGTAAGAAGTAGAAAGTACAGGTATTTGAGTTCAACATGTAGAGAAGTAGAAAGTACAGGTATTTGAGTTCAACATGTAAGAAGTAGAAAGTACAGGTATTTGAGTTCAACATGTAAGAAGTAGAAAGTACAGGTATTTGAGTTCAACATGTAAGAAGTAGAAAGTACAGGTATTTGAGTTCAACATGTAAGAAGTAGAAAGTACAGGTATTTGAGTTCAACATGAGAGAAGTAGAAAGTACAGGTATTTGAGTTCAACATGTAAGAAGTAGAAAGTACAGGTATTTGAGTTCAACATGTAGAGAAGTAGAAAGTACAGGTATTTGAGTTCAACATGTAAGAAGTAGAAAGTACAGGTATTTGAGTTCAACATGTAAGAAGTAGAAAGTACAGGTATTTGAGTTCAACATGTAGAGAAGTAGAAAGTACAGGTATTTGAGTTCAACATGTAAGAAGTAGAAAGTACAGGTATTTGAGTTCAACATGTAGAGAAGTAGAAAGTACAGGTATTTGAGTTCAACATGTAAGAAGTAGAAAGTACAGGTATTTGAGTTCAACATGTAAGAAGTAGAAAGTACAGGTATTTGAGTTCAACATGTAGAGAAGTAGAAAGTACAGGTATTTGAGTTCAACATGTAAGAAGTAGAAAGTACAGGTATTTGAGTTCAACATGTAAGAAGTAGAAAGTACAGGTATTTGAGTTCAACATGTAAGAAGTAGAAAGTACAGGTATTTGAGTTCAACATGTAAGAAGTAGAAAGTACAGGTATTTGAGTTCAACATGTGAGAAGTAGAAAGTACAGGTATTTGAGTTCAACATGTGAGAAGTAGAAAGTACAGGTATTTGAGTTCAACATGTAAGAAGTAGAAAGTACAGGTATTTGAGTTCAACATGTAGAGAAGTAGAAAGTACAGGTATTTGAGTTCAACATGTAAGAAGTAGAAAGTACAGGTATTTGAGTTCAACATGAGAGAAGTAGAAAGTACAGGTATTTGAGTTCAACATGTAAGAAGTAGAAAGTACAGGTATTTGAGTTCAACATGTAAGAAGTAGAAAGTACAGGTATTTGAGTTCAACATGTAAGAAGTAGAAAGTACAGGTATTTGAGTTCAACATGTAGAGAAGTAGAAAGTACAGGTATTTGAGTTCAACATGTGAGAAGTAGAAAGTACAGGTATTTGAGTTCAACATGTAAGAAGTAGAAAGTACAGGTATTTGAGTTCAACATGTAAGAAGTAGAAAGTACAGGTATTTGAGTTCAACATGTAGAGAAGTAGAAAGTACAGGTATTTGAGTTCAACATGTAAGAAGTAGAAAGTACAGGTATTTGAGTTCAACATGTAAGAAGTAGAAAGTACAGGTATTTGAGTTCAACATGTAAGAAGTAGAAAGTACAGGTATTTGAGTTCAACATGTGAGAAGTAGAAAGTACAGGTATTTGAGTTCAACATGTAAGAAGTAGAAAGTACAGGTATTTGAGTTCAACATGTAAGAAGTAGAAAGTACAGGTATTTGAGTTCAACATGTAGAGAAGTAGAAAGTACAGGTATTTGAGTTCAACATGTAAGAAGTAGAAAGTACAGGTATTTGAGTTCAACATGTAAGAAGTAGAAAGTACAGGTATTTGAGTTCAACATGTAAGAAGTAGAAAGTACAGGTATTTGAGTTCAACATGTAAGAAGTAGAAAGTACAGGTATTTGAGTTCAACATGTGAGAAGTAGAAAGTACAGGTATTTGAGTTCAACATGTAAGAAGTAGAAAGTACAGGTATTTGAGTTCAACATGTAGAGAAGTAGAAAGTACAGGTATTTGTGTTCAACATGTGAGAAGTAGAAAGTACAGGTATTTGAGTTCAACATGTAAGAAGTAGAAAGTACAGGTATTTGAGTTCAACATGTAAGAAGTAGAAAGTACAGGTATTTGAGTTCAACATGTAGAGAAGTAGAAAGTACAGGTATTTGAGTTCAACATGTGAGAAGTAGAAAGTACAGGTATTTGAGTTCAACATGTAGAGAAGTAGAAAGTACAGGTATTTGAGTTCAACATGTAAGAAGTAGAAAGTACAGGTATTTGAGTTCAACATGTGAGAAGTAGAAAGTACAGGTATTTGAGTTCAACATGTGAGAAGTAGAAAGTACAGGTATTTGAGTTCAACATGTGAGAAGTAGAAAGTACAGGTATTTGAGTTCAACATGTAAGAAGTAGAAAGTACAGGTATTTGAGTTCAACATGTAAGAAGTAGAAAGTACAGGTATTTGAGTTCAACATGTGAGAAGTAGAAAGTACAGGTATTTGAGTTCAACATGTAAGAAGTAGAAAGTACAGGTATTTGAGTTCAACATGTAAGAAGTAGAAAGTACAGGTATTTGAGTTCAACATGTAAGAAGTAGAAAGTACAGGTATTTGAGTTCAACATGTAGAGAAGTAGAAAGTACAGGTATTTGAGTTCAACATGTAGAGAAGTAGAAAGTACAGGTATTTGAGTTCAACATGTGAGAAGTAGAAAGTACAGGTATTTGAGTTCAACATGTAAGAAGTAGAAAGTACAGGTATTTGAGTTCAACATGTAAGAAGTAGAAAGTACAGGTATTTGAGTTCAACATGTAAGAAGTAGAAAGTACAGGTATTTGAGTTCAACATGTAAGAAGTAGAAAGTACAGGTATTTGAGTTCAACATGTAGAGAAGTAGAAAGTACAGGTATTTGAGTTCAACATGTGAGAAGTAGAAAGTACAGGTATTTGAGTTCAACATGTAAGAAGTAGAAAGTACAGGTATTTGAGTTCAACATGTAGAGAAGTAGAAAGTACAGGTATTTGAGTTCAACATGTAAGAAGTAGAAAGTACAGGTATTTGAGTTCAACATGTAAGAAGTAGAAAGTACAGGTATTTGAGTTCAACATGTAAGAAGTAGAAAGTACAGGTATTTGAGTTCAACATGTAGAGAAGTAGAAAGTACAGGTATTTGAGTTCAACATGTGAGAAGTAGAAAGTACAGGTATTTGAGTTCAACATGTAAGAAGTAGAAAGTACAGGTATTTGAGTTCAACATGTAGAGAAGTAGAAAGTACAGGTATTTGGGTTCAACATGTAAGAAGTAGAAAGTACAGGTATTTGGGTTCAACATGTAAGAAGTAGAAAGTACAGGTATTTGGGTTCAACGTGTACGATGTCAAAGTAAAAAGTTGTGTGTGTGTGTGTGTGTGTGTGTGTAGCTGGGGGTGGTGCAGACGGAGGGGGGGCAGGTTAAAGGAAAGAACGTCAAAGTGTCTTTGTTGTTCCGGAGCGTTGACGTCTTCAAAGGCGTCCCCTTCGCTGACGTACCTGGAATGTGGGAGAAGCCGAAACCACACCCAGGATGGGACGGTAGGTAACACACACACACACTCCAACAGGAAGTTATCAAACCCTCCAACAGGAAGGTATCAAACCCAAATGCGTTCTGTTTCCAGGGGTCATGAGGGCGGATACATATCGGGATCGCTGCCTGCAGGTGACGCTGCTGCAGAAAAAAACCCGCGGCAGCGAGGACTGTCTGTACCTGAACATCTTTGTTCCACAGGGACGTAAATGTAGGTAACACACCAATTACTCGTAAATAGAACTCTCCTTGCACTATTTGATCTGTTTCATTGTGTCTCTCTGTCGGAGGAGTCTTTGACCTCAGATTTTCTTTGCCATAACTCCACTGTCGCTCTGTACGAATGACCATAAAACCCTTGAATCTTGAATCAGTGTCGACGAACCTCCCTGTGATGGTGTACCTGTACGGGGGGGCCTTCCTGTTGGGGGCGTCCAACGATATGTCGTTCCTCGGGGTGTCGCTGTACGACGGGAAGGAGATGGCCGACCGCGGAGGCGTCATCGTGGTGACGGTGAATTACCGGGTCGGACCGCTCGGGTTCCTCAGCTCCGGAGACGCCCGGCTGCCAGGTCTGAGAACATATCTTTAAACTCTGTCCATCATTTCTACAGGACCTGGAGAGTGAAGGGTCCTGAATTCAGCTTTGTGGTTAACACAAGCTGAAGACATTTTAACATTTTGCTCTACGACATAAAATACTTCAGTAAAAACCCCACTGATGGAATTAAAAACAGGGGTTGCTAACAGTCTAGCCACCTTTAGCTTAGCGGTGGTGACGTGAAGTCATGTGACCGTGCTGTAGTTCCTTTATAGCCCAACATTAGCCTCCTTTAGCTTAGCGGTGGTGACGTGAAGTCATGTGACCGTGCTGTAGTTCCTTTATAGCCCAACATTAGCCTCCTTTAGCTTAGCGGTGGTGACGTGAAGTCATGTGACCGTGCTGTAGTTCCTTTATAGCCCAACATTAGCCGCCTTTAGCTTAGCGGTGGTGACGTGAAGTCATGTGACCGTGCTGTAGTTCCTTTCTAGCCCAACATTAGCCGCCTTTAGCTTAGCGGTGGTGACGTGAAGTCATGTGACCGTGCTGTAGCTCCTTTATAGCCCAACATTAGCCTCCTTTAGCTTAGCGGTGGTGACGTGAAGTCATGTGTCCGTGCTGTAGTTCCTTTATAGCCCAACATTAGCCTCCTTTAGCTTAGCGGTGGTGACGTGAAGTCATGTGACCGTGCTGTAGCTCCTTTATAGCCCAACATTAGCCTCCTTTAGCTTAGCGGTGGTGACGTGAAGTCATGTGACCGTGCTGTAGTTCCTTTATAGCCCAACATTAGCCTCCTTTAGCTTAGCGGTGGTGACGTGAAGTCATGTGACCGTGCTGTAGTTCCTTTATAGCCCAACATTAGCCGCCTTTAGCTTAGCGGTGGTGACGTGAAGTCATGTGACCGTGCTGTAGCTCCTTTATAGCCCAACATTAGCCTCCTTTAGCTTAGCGGTGGTGACGTGAAGTCATGTGACCGTGCTGTAGTTCCTTTATAGCCCAACATTAGCCTCCTTTAGCTTAGCGGTGGTGACGTGAAGTCATGTGACCGTGCTGTAGTTCCTTTATAGCCCAACATTAGCCTCCTTTAGCTTAGCGGTGGTGACGTGAAGTCATGTGACCGTGCTGTAGTTCCTTTATAGCCCAACATTAGCCTCCTTTAGCTTAGCGGTGGTGACGTGAAGTCATGTGACCGTGCTGTAGCTCCTTTATAGCCCAACATTAGCCTCCTTTAGCTTAGCGGTGGTGACGTGAAGTCATGTGACCGTGCTGTAGTTCCTTTATAGCCCAACATTAGCCTCCTTTAGCTTAGCGGTGGTGACGTGAAGTCATGTGACCGTGCTGTAGTTCCTTTATAGCCCAACATTAGCCTCCTTTAGCTTAGCGGTGGTGACGTGAAGTCATGTGACCGTGCTGTAGTTCCTTTATAGCCCAACATTAGCCTCCTTTAGCTTAGCGGTGGTGACGTGAAGTCATGTGACCGTGCTGTAGTTCCTTTATAGCCCAACATTAGCCTCCTTTAGCTTAGCGGTGGTGACGTGAAGTCATGTGACCGTGCTGTAGTTCCTTTATAGCCCAACATTAGCCTCCTTTAGCTTAGCGGTGGTGACGTGAAGTCATGTGACCGTGCTGTAGTTCCTTTATAGCCCAACATTAGCCTCCTTTAGCTTAGCGGTGGTGACGTGAAGTCATGTGACCGTGCTGTAGCTCCTTTATAGCCCAACATTAGCCTCCTTTAGCTTAGCGGTGGTGACGTGAAGTCATGTGACCGTGCTGTAGTTCCTTTATAGCCCAACATTAGCCTCCTTTAGCTTAGCGGTGGTGACGTGAAGTCATGTGACCGTGCTGTAGCTCCTTTATAGCCCAACATTAGCCTCCTTTAGCTTAGCGGTGGTGACGTGAAGTCATGTGACCGTACTGTAGTTCCTTTATAGCCCAACATTAGCCTTCTTTAGCTTAGCTTTTAAAGTTTTAGTTTCACGTTGGCTCCCTCTCAGGAAACTACGCTCTGTGGGATCAGCACGCTGCCATCTCCTGGGTCCGCAGGAACATCGCAGGGTTCGGAGGAAACCCCGACAACATCACCCTGTTCGGACAGTCAGCCGGAGCCGCCAGCGTCAGCTTCCAGGTCAGAGGTTACAACGCTTCTACATGACAGTGCATGCTGTGATCTACGGTGGTGTGAATAACCCTTTCTCTTTTGTTGGTAACATCTCTCTCTGTAAGTCATGCTCTGTCCCTCAGATGCTGTCCCCCCTCTCTGTCCCTCAGATGCTGTCCCCCCCTCTCTGTCCCTCAGATGCTGTCCCCCCTCTCTGTCCCTCAGATGCTGTCCCCCCTCTCTGTCCCTCAGATGCTGTCCCCCCCTCTCTGTCCCTCAGATGCTGCCCCCCCTCTCTGTCCCTCAGATGCTGTCCCCCCACATTAAAGGGTTGTTCTTCTCTCTGTCCCTCAGATGCTGTCCCCCCTCTATGTCCCTCAGATGCTGTCCCCCCACAGTAAAGAATTGTTCTTCTCTCTCTGTCCCTTCAGATGCTGTCCCCCCTCTCTGTCCCTCAGATGCTGTACCCCCCACAGTAAAGAATTGTTCTTCTCTCTCTGTCCTTCAGATGCTGTCCCCCCTCTCTGTCCCTCAGATGCTGTCCCCCCACAGTAAAGAATTGTTCTTCTCTCTCTGTCCTTCAGATGCTGTCCCCCCACAGTAAAGGGTTGTTCCGCAGGGCCATCTCTCAGGGCGGCGTGGCCCTCAGCCCCTGGGCTCTGCAGAAGAACCCCATGGCTCTCACCAAGAAGGTCCTCACACACATTACTGTCCTGCAGACCTCATTAATGTCCCGTAGACCTCATTAATGTTCCGTAGACCTCATTACCGTCCTGCAGAAAATCTGACTCAAAAGCTCAAAGATGTTCTTTTCATCTTAATCTTGCGCATCAGCTGAATATGAGTCTGTCTGAATCTGCCTTCCTCAGATTGCTATGAAGGTGGGCTGCTGGAGGATGAATGAAGACGTGATGATCAAATGTCTGAAGATGAGCGACCCGGTCAAACTCACCATGGCGGGGAAAATCGACGTGTTGCTGATTCTGGGAAAAGGTCAGCTTTAAGAGACCGAAAGACACATCAGGATTAACCACAGACTGCATATCAGCACGGACCTGTCTGTCATCAGGACATCGTATTAATGAAGGCGATAAGGTGGACATGTCTTGTTGTTCACTTCAATGTGTCTTTCGGCTAATATTACATTTAAAAAAGGTACCTGACAAAATACAAGTAATGTTACACAAAAGAGATTTAGAGTGGACACCAAGTGTAAGCGTCTGCGTGGTGTTGTGGACGGATCAGACCAGAGTTAGCATACCTGTAGTTCCAGTAATCCAACATTCGGCTCACAGAGAGCAAATAAGCTCGACTCGGACAAGATACGTCTCAGGATAGTTTGTTTCTTACTTCCACAAAAAGATATCAAATACAAACACATTCTGTCAGGTCAAACAAGTATGTTGCTCGGAGCTTCCTTCTCCTTCTCACACACCCATCACCAGCAGCTGCCGTCGGCTATAACGTCTCGTAATCACCAGCAGCTGCCGTCGGCTATAACGTCTCGTAATCACGAACAGCTGCCGTCGGCTATAACGTCTCGTAATCACCAGCAGCTGCCGTCGGCTATAACGTCTCGTAATCACGAACAGCTGCCGTCGGCTATAACGTCTCGTAATCACGAACAGCTGCCGTCGGCTATAACGTCTCGTAATCACGAACAGCTGCCGTCGGCTATAACGTCTCGTAATCACGAACAGCTGCCGTCGGCTATAACGTCTCGTAATCACGAACAGCTGCCGTCGGCTATAACGTCTCGTAATCACGAACAGCTCCCGTCGGCTATAACGTCTCGTAATCACGAACAGCTGCCGTCGGCTATAACGTCTCGTAATCACGAACAGCTGCCGTCGGCTATAACGTCTCGTAATCACGAACAGCTGCCGTCGGCTATAACGTCTCGTAATCACGAACAGCTGCCGTCGTCTATGCCGTTAATTTCACACGGTTTGGTTCCAATAAATGATATACTAGCACTAACAACAAATGATAATAATATTCAAATATACATTTTAACATATGGCTCCTACAATACCATTGGATCCGATCTCCTTTTATTCTGACAACAGATGAACAAATCAGTCGTTACTATATTGAACGCGCTCACACTTCGACTCTCGCACAGATTCAATTAGAACGAAATAATTCAACACACACACATGTTCATAGCTGAAAACAGTGCCGTTACTTCTCCCGTGAAACACGTTAACGAAAAGGGACGAGGACAACGTGAGGGACACAATGTAAAGGAGGGATGGGATGTCAGAGGCTCCGCCCACTGGTTTGAGGCCTCACAAGCCAGGTATTCACTTCTGGTAGATACAGAACACAGAATTACATAAGGAACTATGTGTGAGCGTCTTTGAACTTCTGGAGTGTGTGAACCCTGACGGTGAAGCCTCTCTCCTCCTGAAGGTACGGTTATGGATCTCATTGAGTTCTCCCCGGTGATCGACGGGGACTTTATCCCAGATGAGCCCAGTAAACTGTTTCATAACGCCGCTGAGTTCGACTTCATGGCCGGGGTCAACAGCATGGACGGACACATCTTTGCTGGGGTCGACGTTCCTTCCATCAACAGCAAAACGGCCAACACCACTGTGTGAGTTCTCAAACGCCACAGCACTACACACCTGATTTAGGGTATTTATTATCGACCAATCAGGACCCGACCCCAGACTAAAGGAACACAAATAGAGTTTCTGAAACTGTTATCAGAAATAGCAACTGTAAACGTGCAGAAAATGTAGAAAACGTTATTTTTCTCATTTGGGGTCCCACAAGGCTCCGTCCTGGGCCCACTGCGTTTTATTCTGTAAATGTTTCTGCATTTGAGTATTGTTCCACAAAAACAGCATATTAAAGTTTTATCGCTATGCAGATGACCCTCAGCTCTATAGATGTTGACCCCCCCCCTTTAATCAGCACCAGGGGGCCGGAGTGAGGGAGACCAAATGTTCGTCCAATTAAATACAGAAAGCTGAGACTGAGTTTCACTGTAGGTCCAAAAGAGGAATAAGAGAAACTTTTGGACAATTAACCCTATATTTAAAAAGACAAGCATATCGTAACGCTAGCTTCAATTACCCCAACGAGAGACACGCACTAGAACACAATGTCTACTAACACAATGTGCTGCTTTTATACTAAACACATTCGTTCTAATATACTTCTGTTTTCCTTCCTCTCCGAAGTCGTCAGCAAGATACAAAACCTCGATCCCTCAAGAAACGAAGTTATGATATTTGGAGATTGAATCTGAATTTGTCGTGGTCCTGTTTGTCCCCAGTAAGAGTGTGCGGGGTCTTCTGGCCGGTCTCACCAAAGAGAAGGGGGGCGCTGCCGTGGAATCGGCCTTCAGCGTGTACTCGTCTAACTGGGGGTCCCATCCGGACCCGGCGGTGATTAAGAAGACGGTCGCCGACATCGAGACAGACTTCCTGTTCCTGGTTCCCACTCAGATCGCCCTCCAGCTCCACGCCAACAACGCCAGGTCAGATTGGTTACAGCAGTGTTTCTCAAACCTTTTCATACCAAGGACTTAACCAATAAAAAAACACTCGCGGACCACCTAACTCCACAGATATCAAAAAACACATCATGTTTCTAATAATAATAATAATAATAACTGAGATTTCTATAGCGCCTTTCAAGGGACCCAAGGTCGCTTTACAGGAATAGGGCGAGCATACACAAAACAAAACAAAACAAAGGTCAGACAGACAAAACAACAGATCGATTAGGGGCCGAAAGCCTTGAACAGATGGGACTTGAGGGTCCCTTTGAAGGCGTCCAATGTGGGGATGTTGCGAATCTCCGCAGGGAGAGCGTTCCAGAGGATGGGGGCTGCCACGCTGAAGGCTCTGTCCCCGAAGGTTCTCAGTTTGGTGCGGGGGGTGGTGAGCAGGCCAGAGTCTGAAGACCGCAGGTTCCGGGGTGGGGCATGTGGGTGGAGGGTGTCCGATAGGTACTGGGGGGCAAGGGCAAGGACGGACTTGTAGGTCAGGAGGAGGACTTTATAAGTTATGCGGAACTTGACCGGCAGCCAGTGGAGGTGGATGAGGGTGGGAGTGATGTGCTGCCACGGCTTTGTGTGCGTGAGGACCCGAGCTGCACAGCTTTGGACATACTGAAGCCTGTCCGGGGTTTCTAGAACTGACTTGCAGATTACAAGTGGCAACATGTTTGATGAAGGTGTTACGCTGGGCTCTATAATGCAATCTTAACCTCGCTCCACCAGTGCACCACACTTTGAGAAGCACTGGGTTATAGTGACGGTGACTAATGGAGGGCATGCAGACGATCTGTTGTAAAGCTCAGCGTCTTGTCCACGGTCCTCTCTGCTCGTGGAGTACATCAAGGTTCAGAAGTAGGAGCATTTATAGCGTGTCTGACCTCTGAGTGTCCAAGGTCACACATTGTAATTAAAGCTGCAAGCAGCGATGAGCGGGTCTTTGGCGCTCTGTGTCCGCACGTCTACGTCACGCAGATGTTTTCCGGACTCAACCGTTAGCAAACGTGGGAAGGTTCAGGCCGATCTCAAGCAGTAACTTAAACAACGGCATTTGATGACACCCCATAATACGCGTAGACGTATTGAGGGCTGCATCGTTACCGACCGTAGCCGTTCGGAGCATGAGCAAGTTATGAGAAGACCGTGTTTCATGGCAACGGCATTTGACGAAATCTAAAAAAATGAAGTGTAGACGTCTTCGCGCCTTCGTAGCTGCACTGTTAGCACACACGTGAAGTTCGAGCACTTTTTGACCATTTTCATCGGAGTTACAGCGTTATCGTGTTGTCATGGCGAGTGATGCGTTGTCGTGAAAGTGGGCGGAGTTTATGTTAAAAACGGAAGTGGGCGTGGCTTAAGCCATTTTTGAGCCAAAGTTCCGGAACCAATTACACATCGCAATTTTCACCCGTCCTGAGTCGCCTGCAACATCCGGTGAGTTTCATATATGTGTTGCGGGGGTCAGAGAGGGAAAATAAAAACAAGAATAACAAGAATAACCCTTTAATATCAATAATGTGAGCGATGAAACAAAATGCGCAGTATTATACATTTTAGGATGTGATGAAAACCTCCATATCTGTATTTACCGCCAGTCAAATGGCAGCGAGTGTTTCCACCCAAAGGGGCGGGGCCATGATGTAGAGGGAAGGTGCTCTCATCTAGGGGCCCTTTAAAGAGGACCAGCGTCTGACCCTGCTGTGTCTGGCCCCTCAGCGGCGCCCGGACCTTCTCCTACCTGTTCTCCATGAAGACGCGCATCCCGGGGTTCCCCAGCTGGGTGCAGGCGGAGCACGCCGAGGAGCTGCAGTACCTGTTCGGGAAACCCTTCTCCATGCCGCTGATCTACTTCCCCCGGCACCGCGACCTGTCCAAGTACATGATCGCCTACTGGACCAACTTCGCCAGGACCGGGTAATCTCGCAGCATGCAATGCAAACACGGTGTCGTCACCATCAATACTTTAATTTAAAATATGTAAAGTTAACTTTTTGTATGTACGGGAACTTGGTCTCAGAGACTCAAAAAGGCTTCTGTCCGCTTTGCATGCCCGAGGTGGTGCCAGTACACGTGAAACACGTAACTGCACGATGTCATGCATGCAGAGTGGACAGGGACTTGTGTCTCCTGAGGTCGGGGGTCAACGGGTGCATGGCCCCCAAACGCTGTCCCCTCCGTGAAGCCCCAGCGAGTAACGGTTTAAAGGACTTGTGACAAGGTGCCGTCTCTCCTCAGGGACCCCAGCATCGGGGAGAGCAGCGTCCCGGCTGTCTGGCCCGCCTTCACGGAGAACCGCCGGGTCTACCTGGACATCAACCACAAGATCAGCAAGACCTCCGTCAGGTAGTCTCTCTGAGTCCTCCATCAGGTAGTCTCGCCGAGTCCTCCATCAGGTAGTCTCTCTGAGTCCTCCATCAGGTAGTCTCTCTGAGTCCTCAGTAGTCTCTCTGAGCCTCCTCAGGTAGTCTCCCTGAGTCCTCCATCAGGTAGTCTCTCTGATCCTCCATCAGGTAGTCTCTCTGAGTCTCCGTCAGGTAGTCTCTCTGAGTCCTCCATCAGGTAGTCTCTCTGAGTCCTCCATCAGGTAGTCTCTCTCTGAGTCCTCCATCAGGTAGTCTCTCTGAGTCCTCCATCAGGTAGTCTCTCTCTGAGTCCTCCATCAGGTAGTCTCTCTGAGTCCTCCATCAGGTAGTCTCCCTGAGTCCTCCATCAGGTAGTCTCTCTGAGTCCTCCATCAGGTAGTCTCTCTGAGTCCTCCATCAGGTAGTCTCTCTGAGTCCTCCATCAGGTAGTCTCCTGAGTCCTCCATCAGTAGTCTCTCTGAGTCCTCCATCAGGTAGTCTCTCTCTGAGTCCTCCATCAGGTAGTCTCTCTGAGTCCTCCATCAGGTAGTCTCTCTGAGTCCTCCATCAGGTAGTCTCTCTCTGAGTCCTCCATCAGGTAGTCTCTCTGAGTCCTCCATCAGGTAGTCTCTCTGAGTCCTCCATCAGGTAGTCTCTCTGAGTCCTCCGTCAGGTAGTCTCTATCTCCATCGTATCTCCCTGATCCTCCATCAGGTAGTCTCTCTGAGTCCTCCATCAGGTAGTCTCCCTGAGTCCTCCATCAGGTAGTCTCTCTGAGTCCTCCATCAGTAGTCTCTCTGAGTCCTCCATCAGGTAGTCTCTCTGAGTCCTCCATCAGGTAGTCTCTCTGAGTCCTCCATCACGTAGTCTCCCTGAGTCCTCCATCAGGTAGTCTCTCTGAGTCCTCCATCAGGTAGTCTCTCTCAGTCCTCCGTCAGGTAGTCTCTCTCTGAGTCCTCCATCAGGTAGTCTCTCTGAGTCCTCCGTCAGGTAGTCTCTCTGAGTCCTCCATCAGGTAGTCTCCCTGAGTCCTCCATCAGGTAGTCTCTCTGAGTCCTCCATCAGTAGTCTCTCTCAGTCCTCCGTCAGGTAGTCTCTCTCTGAGTCCTCCATCAGGTAGTCTCTCTGAGTCCTCCATCAGGTAGTCTCTCTGAGTCCTCCATCAGGTAGTCTCTCTGAGTCCTCCATCAGGTAGTCTCTCTGAGTCCTCCGTCAGGTAGTCTCTCTCTGAGTCCTCCATCAGGTAGTCTCTCTCTGAGTCCTCCATCAGGTAGTCTCTCTGAGTCCTCCATCAGGTAGTCTCTCTGAGTCCTCCATCAGGTAGTCTCTCTGAGTCCTCCATCAGGTAGTCTCTCTGAGTCCTCCATCAGGTAGTCTCTCTCTGAGTCCTCCATCAGGTAGTCTCTCTGAGTCCTCCATCAGGTAGTCTCTCTGAGTCCTCCATCAGGTAGTCTCTCTCTGAGTCCTCCATCAGGTAGTCTCTCTCTGAGTCCTCCATCAGGTAGTCTCTCTGAGTCCTCCATCAGGTAGTCTCTCTGAGTCCTCCATCAGGTAGTCTCTCTGAGTCCTCCATCAGGTAGTCTCTCTGAGTCCTCCATCAGGTAGTCTCTCTGAGTCCTCCATCAGGTAGTCCTCTCTGAGTCCTCCATCAGGTAGTCTCTCTGAGTCCTCCGTCAGGTAGTCTCCTGAGTCCTCCATCAGGTAGTCTCTCTGAGTCCTCCGTCAGGTAGTCTCTCTGAGTCCTCCATCAGGTAGTCTCTCTGAGTCCTCCATCAGGTAGTCTCTCTCTGAGTCCTCCATCAGGTAGTCTCTCTGAGTCCTCCATCAGGTAGTCTCTCTGAGTCCTCCATCAGGTAGTCTCTCTCTGAGTCCTCCATCAGGTAGTCTCTCTGAGTCCTCCATCAGGTAGTCTCTCTCTGAGTCCTCCATCAGGTAGTCTCTCTGAGTCCTCCATCAGGTAGTCTCTCTGAGTCCTCCATCAGGTAGTTCTCTCTGAGTCCTCCATCAGGTAGTCTCTCTGAGTCCTCCATCAGGTAGTCTCTCTGAGTCCTCCATCAGGTAGTCTCTCTGAGTCCTCCATCAGGTAGTCTCTCTCTGAGTCCTCCATCAGGTAGTCTCTCTGAGTCCTCCGTCAGGTAGTCTCTCTGAGTCCTCCATCAGGTAGTCTCTCTGAGTCCTCCATCAGGTAGTCTCTCTCTGAGTCCTCCATCAGGTAGTCTCTCTGAGTTCTCCATCAGGTAGTCTCTCTCTGAGTCCTCCATCAGGTAGTCTCTCTCTGAGTCCTCCATCAGGTAGTCTCTCTGAGTCCTCCATCAGGTAGTCTCTCTGAGTCCTCCATCAGGTAGTCTCTCTCTGAGTCCTCCATCAGGTAGTCTCTCTGAGTCCTCCGTCAGGTAGTCTCTCTCTGAGTCCTCCATCAGGTAGTCTCTCTGAGTCCTCCATCAGGTAGTCTCTCTGAGTCCTCCATCAGGTAGTCTCTCTCTGAGTCCTCCATCAGGTAGTCTCTCTGAGTCCTCCATCAGGTAGTCTCTCTGAGTCCTCCATCAGGTAGTCTCTCTGAGTCCTCCATCAGGTAGTCTCTCTGAGTCCTCCATCAGGTAGTCTCTCTTGAGTCCTCCATCAGGTAGTCTCTCTCTGAGTCCTCCGTCCTTGTGTTTATCTGTTGTTGTTTATCTGTTTATCTGTTGTTGTCTATCTGTTGTTGTTTATCTGTTGTTGTGTATCCGTTACTGTTGTTGTTTATCTGTTGTTGTTTATCTGTTGTTGTTTTTCTTTTTCTTTATCTGTTGTTGTTTATCTGTGTATCTGTTGTTGTTTATCTGTTTATGTTTATCTGTTGTTTTGTTTATCTGTTTGTATGTATCTGTTGTTTATCTGTTTGTGTTTATCTGTTGTTGTTTATCTGTTTTGTTTATCTGTTTGTGTTTATCAGTTTGTGTTTATCTGTTGTTGTTTATCTGTTATTGTTTATCTGTTTGTGTTTATCTGTTGTTGTTTATCTGTTGTTGTTTATCTTTTGTTGTGTATCTGTTGTTGTTGTTGTTGCTTACGACCCACTCTCTCTCTCTCTCCAGCTCCGACCTGAGATCGTACTACGTGTCCTACTGGACTGAGACCTACAGCCTCCTGCCCTCCACGCGGCAGACCGGAGTCCTCCGCGCGGGAGACCTGAGTCCTCCGCGCGGGAGACCTGAGTCCTCCGCGCGGGAGACCTGAGTCCTCCGCGCGGGAGACCTGAGTCCTCCGCGCGGGAGACCTGAGTCCTCCGCGCGGCAGACCTGAGTCCTCCGCGCGGGAGACCTGAGTCACCTCTCTTCCTCTGTGGTCCTAATAAAGTCTCTGTGTGATGACACGTATCTGAGCTCTGGGTCTCTGTGTGATTGATGACGATAGCTGCGTTGGTCCTCGGCGCAGGACGAAGTGTGATAGCTGCGTTGGTCCTCGGCGCAGGACGAAGTGTGATAGCTGCGTTGGTCCTCGGCGCAGGACGAAGTGTGATAGCTGCGTTGGTCCTCGGCGCAGGACGAAGTGTGATAGCTGCGTTGGTCCTCGGCGCAGGACGAAGTGTGATAGCTGCGTTGGTCCTCGGCGCAGGACGAAGTGTGATAGCTGCGTTGGTCCTCGGCGCAGGACGAAGTGTGATAGCTGCGTTGGTCCTCGGCGCAGGACGAAGTGTGATAGCTGCGTTGGTCCTCGGCGCAGGACGAAGTGATGATAGCTGCGTTGGTCCTCGGCGCAGGACGAAGTGTGATAGCTGCGTTGGTCCTCGGCGCAGGACGAAGTGTTTCTATAAAACGCCTCTGAAGTTGTGAGATCCCGGCGGTGTTGTTCACCATTCATTCCACTGGCTCGCCTCTGTCACGTGATCTGCAGAAAGAACAACATGGCCGACCTTCGTTTTATTCCCGGTGTAAAATAACTATTTCAAGTTAGTTTGGCATTAAATGCGTGTTGATGTCATGTGATGCGAGAGATGCGAGTTGTTGTTTCAGATGGTGTGTGCAGCGGATGCACATGATCTTTAGTCTGCTCGTTATTACGAAGATTACTTCAGGACATCGCGTCCATAACGTTTTCATTGTTACCAAGGTGGTTGCTAGGGACGCTCGTGTGATCTGTTTGTTGTGTGACTGTTTAATGGTGTTATCTGTATTGCTCCCGCTTCCCCCGTCAGTGTGTAGCGTTGGTCCACAGCGACCATTAGTTTAACACAATCCGCATCTAAAGACACGTTACTTGCCCCGCGCCACTCCAGGCTCACATCGTCACTAACACATACCGGAAACACTTACAACAATAAAATACTTTATTCCGAGTGTGCTTGCTTTTCTCTTTGGAGAACACGTGTAGTGTGTGCGCTGAGGACCGACGCAGCTATCACACTTCCGGTGAGGCTGGGTTGGAGCTCTGAGCTCAGTGGTTCAGGAGGTTTTGAGCGCCTCCTCCTCCCCCTCTTATACACATCAGAGAAGACTACAACTCCCAAGATGCAACACTCTAAAACCAACACACCCACTAAGTGTGTGGTCACTTAGAGCCCCCTAGTGGCAGAGCACCACAGGTGTGTTTATAAAAAGGGCTGTCAGTCGATTAAAATAGTTCATCGCAGATTTGTATCTGTCCTAAAGGAACCTGAGAGGAATATTCTTCTAGTTTGTAAATCTCTGATCACATGTGAGCGGACACACATGCTCTATGCTCATGTTTATTATCATTTGAACAATGACACATATTCTCATGAATATTAAACACAACAACCTGGAACCTCTCATACAATAATACAATACAGGTGGTGTGTGTGTGTGGTGTGTGTGTGAGATGTCCGCTGTCTGCTTCCTGCATCAAGTCAAGCGCTCGGTGCAGTTGTGGCGAAATGTCGCTCCTCTGTTTCCATTGAAGCAGCTCCTTATATCCGTTAGCGCAGCTAGCTAGCACCAGATGCTAACAACAACAATGCACGGAAGGTCTCTCTCTCGCTCGCTGGGCCACACACACACACACCACACACCCCACACACTCACGGTGCCGGTGAGCGTGGAAGTGTGGTCTGCCTCCAGCGGCAGCAGGAGCGGCCTGTCAGCAGACGGTATTTTAAAGTCGATGCTCTGAAGCTACGGGGCGGCCGAGGACAAAACATACACATGCGCTGATCGCGTTAAAATAATTAGTGGTGTTAATTTTCGTTGCGTTAACTTGCCAGCCCTATCTGTATTTACATTTAGAGTAAAGGTGAATAATGCACACGGTAACACGTCTCCCCTTTAAGTAGAAGATACATGGATGCTCCTGAGTGGATCTGAAGCGCAGACAACAAGTGGAGATAATTACAGCTGATTTATTTACAGAAACACGCAACACATAAACTCAGATTACTGTGCAGCCACAAGGTGACAGGTCAGCCTGCAGTGCATTGTGGGCGTTCATGTTGCAGCGCATTGTGGGCGTTCATCCTGCAGCGCATTGTGGGCGTTCATCCTGCAGCGCATTGTGGGCGTTCATCCTGCAGCGCATTGTGGGCGTTCATCCTGCAGCGCATTGTGGGCGTTCATCCTGCAGCGCATTGTGGGCGTTCATCCTGCAGCGCATTGTGGGCGTTCATCCTGCAGCGCATTGTGGGCGTTCATCCTGCAGCGCATTGTGGGCGTTCATCCTGCAGCGCAGTGTGGGCGTTCATCCTGCAGCGCATTGTGGGCGTTCATCCTGCAGTGCATTGTGTGGGCGTTCATCCTGCAGCGCATTGTGGGCGTTCATCCTGCAGCGCATTGTGGGCGTTCATCCTGCAGCGCAGTGTGGGCGTTCATCCTGCAGTGCATTGTGGGCGTTCATCCTGCAGTGCATTGTGGGTGTTCATCGTGCAGTGCATTGTGGGTGTTCATCCTGCAGCGCATTGTGGGTGTTCATCCTGCAGTGCAGTGTGGGCGTTCATCCTGCAGCGCAGTGTGGGCGTGTGCATTGTGGGCGTTCATCCTGCAGCGCAGTGTGGGCGTTCATCCTGCAGTGCATTGTGGGAATTATCGTGCAGTGATGCTCTGCAGACGGCTCGTTCTCTTCATGATGTTCGGGACGAACTGCAGCCCCGCGGCCCTCTCGATGGTTTCTATGGGAACCAGGAAGCGCTCCAGAGAGGCCTTCTCCTCGATTGGTTCGTTCGGTAAGACGTACGACCGAAGCTCCACCCCCCTGCCATCCATCTGCTCCAGGATCAGCACCTGAGGGAACCAATCAGCTGTCAGCTAGTTTCACTGCGGGGACATAGTGACATCACTGGTGTAACTCGCGCTCCTATTGGCTAGCGCTCCAACACATTGTACATGATAGGCTAAGGGGCGGGACATCTCTAAGCAGTTGTCCAATCTCAACAGAGCCGGCCAGCTAACCAATCAGAGCAGACTGGGCTCTGGTTTCAGACAGAGGGTGAACATTCTGAACATTAGAGCATGGAGACGCGTCCCAGTGTCGTCGATGTATAAAAACATGTTATATTTGTGTTCGTTATTAATCTGTCACTCACCTTGAAGAAGTGCGTCGGCACGGCAACGTGGTTATGCCCTAAAACCTGATATCGTACGTACAGCTTCCCATCAGCCTCCTGTCTATACACGCACGCACACGCACGCACACACACGCACACACACGCACACACACACACACACACACACACACACAGAGGAATAGAGGAGTTAATGCACCAATCCGATGTACCAGGGACCAGGAGTTCAACACTTTTAATCTCAATCAGATCCAGGATCAGTCGGCCAGATGTTGTCCCTGGAGGTCAAAGCAATTCAAGATAGGATCAGTCTGATCCAGATTACGACTTTTCAAGATGACTAGATATATAGAAATGTTATTGATTGGGATAAACCCCTTGAGATGCACCGTCTCGTTTTCAAGGGGGTCCCGACAACAGCAACGACTTACAGAGATACACAAAAAGACACAATGCAAAACATGACACACAAGACAAACCACACACAAGTGATTCAAGCGATGCTTACAATCATTACAACTTGAGACAGTCGAGCAAATCAGTTTCATCAACATCAGTTTCATCAATAACGCTCTTCTGCCGATCCATTGTTTCGCAGAGGACAGAGAAATAAACCTGAACAGAATGTCTAACTTGATGATTTGGCGAGTAG
>CM070487.1:47830956-47855956 GCA_036324585.1 Champsocephalus esox
GGGGGGTAAATGGAGGGGGGTTAATAACATTAACAACACTAAAGCATACAGGATCTAAAGGTGAATAAGGTCCAGGTGTCTCACCTGTCGTCCTCCATGAAGTCGCAGCTGTTCCTGTCTGATTGGCCGCTCAGGGAGGCGGGGCTCAGCCTCTCGATTACCCAGGATGCAGTGCGTGTGCGGGGGTCGTACGAGGTCACGTAGGACTCTCGGGTCTTGATGTTTGCTAACGAGGGGAAGCCGTACTTCATCACTGCCGCCCCCCCCAACACACCTGGACCCACCTGAGGGGAGGAGTCAGGACGATGAGGTCATATATACATACACATATATGTATGGAGCTCTGCACGCACGCGCACACACACACAGGCTACGAGTGTGTGTGTGCGCGCGCTCAGGCTGAGCTCAGGCTGAGCTGCGTGGTCTCGCAGACCCCACGGAGCAACCAGGAAACGACCCCAGTAAACCACACTGTCCACTCCTCGAGCCTCACAGGGCGGAGCGGCGAGCCCCCCAACGTCCCCCCAACACGGCCCCCCAACACGTCCCTCCCAACACGGCCCCCCAACACGTCCCTCCAACACGGCCCCCCATCGTCCAGGGTGCAGGGTAGCTGGTGGATTTACTCCAGGTGGAACTAAAGTCTGATTCACATCTCTGTGAAGTAACTAAAGGTATAAATACATGCAGTGAGTAGAAGTACACCATGTACCTCTGAACCGTAGTAAAGTCTCTATAAATGCAGTACTCTCACCGTGAGCTCGGAGGCCTCCACCCCCGGGATCACCGGGATCACCGGGACCCTCTCCAGCAGCCCCCCGACCCCCCGCTGCTCCTCCCCGGGGCTGAGGCTCGTCGCGCGGCCGACCCAGACTCCCAGACCCGCTCCCAGCACCAGAGCGGCCCCGGTCCGGACCCAGCGCCTCATCTTTAAGCACCAGGAGAAGCGCAATGTAAATGTAATGTGTTATTATGCTGCAGCAGCAGAAGCACCTTGATGAGGTCACGGACTTCTTCTTCTTGTGCTCCTGGCTTAAAGCGGTGCTGATCAGCTGCTCCGGCGCCCCCTGCTGCGCTGGAGGGGCAGTTGTTGTTCAGTTAGCCCTCAGTGGAGTGCGTGCCTTTCCTGATGGATGCTTTCGGGGACAAACGCTTTGAGATGAACTCATTGAAGAAGTCCCCAAGAGGATCAGAACTACCATGCTCCCTTTTATAAATAATAAAACACGATGTGTCCTCGGCCTTTATTTCATGTGACCCTCTTCGCATGATCTTTTTGATTCATGATGATCCTTCTACATCATTATACATCATTATACATCATCATACATCATCATACATCATCATACATCATCATACATCATCATACATCATTATACATCATTATACATCATTATACATCATCATACATCATCATACATCATTATACATCATTATACATCATTATACATCATCATACATCATTATACATCATCATACATCATCATACATCATCATACATCATTATACATCATTATACATCATCATACATCATCATACATCATCATACATCATCATACATCATTATACATCATCATACATCATCATACATCATTATACATCATTATACATCATTATACATCATCATACATCATTATACATCATTATACATCATTATACATCATCATACATCATCATACATCATTATACATCATCATACATCATTATACATCATCATACATCATTATACATCATTATACATCATTATACATCATCATACATCATCATACATCATTATACATCATCATACATCATCATACATCATCATACTCATTATACATCATTATACATCATCATACATCATCATACATCATCATACATCATCATACATCATTATACATCATCATACATCATCATACATCATCATACATCATCATACATCATCATACATCATTATACATCATCATACATCATTATACATCATCATACATCATTATACATCATCATACATCATCATACATCATTATACATCATCATACATCATTATACATCATCATACATCATCATACATCATTATACATCATCATACATCATTATACATCATATACATCATTATACATCATCATACATCATCATACATCATTATACATCATTATACATCATTATACATCATCATCATCATACATCATTATACATGATGGTGTGTATAGGATATATATATATATTTGTATACATTACATATCTATAAATTGTATAATTTAATTTTTCGTATTTGGGATTGTTGGAAACGTCTTGTTGATCGGTCGATAAACACGAACTGAGTCAGATCGACAATAAAGTTGACTTTGAAAAATATCTAAATTCTTTATGAAAAGAGTTGCCTGTTGGAGAAATGAATCCAAATGAAGCGTTGGACCGAACGACGCCTTTACATCTCCACGGACTGCTTTCAGCGGGATGGCAAGCTGCTATCTTTGAACATCGTTAGTTTCTCAGAACAGGTTTCAGTTCATTTAACTCGACCGCGTGAGGTCATTATTAAAGGTTCCATTTGTTTAGGGTTGACTAAATGATGATAACATTCATCTGGATGCTTTACTGACTCCATGATGCTCTCCTCCCCCGTTCCCTTATGAAGTGTAACCGTGGAAACCATAGATTTTAGTAAACTTAAAAACAAGCTTCTCCAAAAGCTATCGAGGAACATACCGAGTACTTGTTTTAGAACGTTATTACATTTTATTATTAAATAGTTTGAGTGATCCATAGCTGACAGAAGCTTGAGTTCACACTGACCTGTCACTCGTATGTTCATGTCTTTGTAACTTCAGTACACCTCGACCTCACTTCCACTCATCACGGTTCAGGGAACTGAGTGACACGTGACCCGGTTCGTTCTGATAACGTAGGATGCAGCTCTTTGAACCTGGAGGTGGCTCTTAACGGCTGGTCTCAGGTCAGTCTCAGCCCTCTCTGCGGATGCGGCGGGCCAGCGGGATGTCCTCGGGCTGATGGCGACCCTCTGCTGGGTTCATCTCACTGGGGGGGGCTGCATGGACGTCGGGGCCGTCCACAGTCATCGTGCAGTTGAAGGCAGAATGGAGCACCACTGCATGTCACGCAATGCATTGACTTTATTTGTAATCGTGTGAAAACGTAAAGCATTGGTTAGCCAGCAGGAGCTGCGGGAACAGAGCGCGGGGTGGGTGGAGCTGGGAGAGAGCAGAACAAAGGAAACAGATCCACTTCATTATCGGATATTACAAATTCTATTTCAAAACAAGTTGCCGCTCCGACAGTAAAGATGATCTCACTTGCCCTACGCACAATATCACACTCAATACATGTGTGTCTCTGGGGGGGGCATTGTGCCTTTGATGTATATACATAATATACCATAACCGAATACTAGTACGTGCGGTGGAGGCAGGTTCCAGAGCAGGTCGGTGTGCACGTTCCTCAGGTCTCAGCAGCTACAGGAGAGGGAGGGAATACAAGAGACAAGGTCAGTAACAACGCTTTGAATGATTATCTCTTCTCATAATGTTCTCTCAGTAATCACTGAACCACCGTCTCTCCAACACACAGACTGACTCACCGTCTCTCCTACACACAGACTGACCCACCGTCTCTCCAACACACAGACTGACTCACCGTCTCTCCAACACACAGACTGACTCACCGTCTCTCCAACACACAGACTGACTCACCGTCTCTCCAACACACAGACTGACTCACCGTCTCTCCAACACACAGACTGACTCACCGTCTCTCCAACACACAGACTGACTCACCGTCTCTCCAACACACAGACTGACTCACCGTCTCTCCAACACACAGACTGACTCACCGTCTCTCCAACACACAGACTGACTCACCGTCTCTCCAACACACAGACTGACTCACCGTCTCTCCAACACACAGACTGACCCACCGTCTCTCCAACACACAGACTGACCCACCGTCTCTCCAACACACAGACTGACCACCGTCTCTCCAACACACAGACTGACTCACCGTCTCTCCAACACACAGACTGACTCACCGTCTCTCCAACACACAGACTGACCACCGTCTCTCCAACACACAGACTGACTCACCGTCTCTCCAACACACAGACTGACTCACCGTCTCTCCAACACACAGACTGACTCACCGTCTCTCCAACACACAGACTGACTCACCGTCTCTCCAACACACAGACTGACTCACCGTCTCTCCAACACACAGACTGACTCACCGTCTCTCCAACACACAGACTGAACCACCGTCTCTCCAACACACAGACTGACTCACCGTCTCTCCAACACACAGACTGACTCACCGTCTCTCCCACACACAGACTGACCACCGTCTCTCCAACACACAGACTGACTCACCGTCTCTCCAACACACAGACTGACTCACCGTCTCTCCAACACACAGACTGACTCACCGTCTCTCCAACACACAGACTGACTCACCGTCTCTCCAACACACAGACTGACTCACCGTCTCTCCAACACACAGACTGACTCACCGTCTCTCCAACACACAGACTGACTCACCGTCTCTCCAACACACAGACTGACTCACCGTCTCTCCAACACACAGACTGACTCACCGTCTCTCCAACACACAGACTGACTCACCGTCTCTCCAACACACAGACTGACTCACCGTCTCTCCAACACACAGACTGACTCACCGTCTCTCCAACACACAGACTGACTCACCGTCTCTCCAACACACAGACTGACTCACCGTCTCTCCAACACACAGACTGACTCACCGTCTCTCCAACACACAGACTGACTCACCGTCTCTCCAACACACAGACTGACTCACCGTCTCTCCAACACACAGACTGACTCACCGTCTCTCCAACACACAGACTGACTCACCGTCTCTCCAACACACAGACTGACTCACCGTCTCTCCAACACACAGACTGACTCACCGTCTCTCCAACACACAGACTGACTCACCGTCTCTCCAACACACAGACTGACTCACCGTCTCTCCAACACACAGACTGACTCACCGTCTCTCCAACACACAGACTGACTCACCGTCTCTCCAACACACAGACTGACTCACCGTCTCTCCAACACACAGACTGACTCACCGTCTCTCCAACACACAGACTGACTCACCGTCTCTCCAACACACAGACTGACTCACCGTCTCTCCAACACACAGACTGACTCACCGTCTCTCCAACACACAGACTGACTCACCGTCTCTCCAACACACAGACTGACTCACCGTCTCTCCAACACACAGACTGACCCACCGTCTCTCCAACACACAGACTGACTCACCGTCTCTCCAACACACAGACTGACTCACCGTCTCTCCAACACACAGACTGACTCACCGTCTCTCCAACACACAGACTGACTCACCGTCTCTCCAACACACAGACTGACTCACCGTCTCTCCAACACACAGACTGACTCACCGTCTCTCCAACACACAGACTGACTCACCGTCTCTCCAACACACAGACTGACTCACCGTCTCTCCAACACACAGACTGACTCACCGTCTCTCCAACACACAGACTGACTCACCGTCTCTCCAACACACAGACTGAACCCACCGTCTCTCCAACACACAGACTGACCTCACCGTCATCACGATGAAACACGTCCAGAAGAAGGTCATGCACAGCTGCCCTGCCTGCCGTCGACTCTCCCTGCCTGCTTCCTCAGCACCCGGTGGAGGGCGCAGTCGGCTGCTCTTCAAATGTTTCACGAAATACTTCCCATCTACTCTGTTTAACATCTTACTTCATGTAATACAATAATAACTTCATGGTAAGGCTAAAAGTGACAAGGCTAAGTAATGTGATGCTAACTAACGTGCTCGCTACTCGTCGCTACGAGCTAGGTAGCTAACTTGACTGTGTTCCATCACAACATGTGTATTACCTGATATGTCTGATCCGGCGACTCCTGGTCCTCTCCTCAGACGGGAAGCGATAGAGCGAGCAAGTGGGTTGATCACGTATGTGATTACAGCCTGGTACAAAGCACACAGGGCATCTTGTACAAGTGAATTTATTTTTAGCAATCTCTTATTTATTGGAGGGAATAAAGCGGTTATGAGATCTTCTTCTTCTTCTTCTTCTTCTTCTTCTTCTTCTTCTTCTTCTTCTTCTTCTCTTCTTCTTCTTTCTTCTTCTTCTTCTTCTTCTTCTTCTTCTTCTTCTTCTTCTTCTTCTTCTTCTTCTTCGCTTTAATTACGAGTCGCACCCACTTGGAGCATTATCGCCTGTGACATCACATACGCGAGCCAGAATGGGATTGGGATTTGTAGTCTTTGTAGTCGCGTATTTTTCATAGTCTTATATTTCAACAGTTTTACGACAAAAGGTGACTTTCGTGACTCGGAACTGATTGTTTAAGATCGACAAACATCATATGTAGTTCGTGGCACAATTCAAACGGGATCAAAAGATACGTGTTCTCTCTCCATTGAATTCAATGTTCATTGTTCGCTTCCGGGGTCCCATGGGCCGGAAGTAGATGGGCGTGACTTCGCCTCTCGATACGAGCTGGTCGGCTAAAATATAAATAAATATTAAGTTTGAATCATTTCCTCTGATGATTTCCCTTCTTGTTTTATTTAGATCTTCCTACAGACCTTAATGAAACACTGAACTTGCTCTTTCATCAAATAATTTAACGAGAGGCCGAGAGGCCGAGAGACCGAGAGGCAGAGAGGCAGAGAGGCAGAGAGGCAGAGAGGCAGAGAGGCAGAGAGGCCGAGAGACCGAGAGGCAGAGAGGCCGAGAGGCCGAGAGGCCGAGAGGCAGAGAGGCAGAGAGGCCGAGAGACAGAGAGACAGAGAGACAGAGAGACCGAGAGGCAGAGAGGCAGAGAGGCCGAGAGGCAGAGAGACCGAGAGGCCGAGAGGCAGAGAGGCAGAGAGGCCGAGAGGCTGAGAGACAGAGAGACAGAGAGACAGAGAGGCAGAGAGGCAGAGAGGCAGAGAGGCAGAGAGGCAGAGAGACCGAGAGACAGAGAGGCAGAGAGGCAGAGAGGCAGAGAGGCAGAGAGGCAGAGAGGCAGAGAGGCAGAGAGGCAGAGAGGCAGAGAGGCAGAGAGGCCGAGAGACAGAGAGACAGAGAGGCAGAGAGGCAGAGAGACAGAGAGGCAGAGAGACCGAGAGACGAGAGGCCGAGAGACCGAGAGACAGAGAGACCGAGAGGCCGAGAAGCCGAGAGACTGAGTCTGTGTGGTGTGTGTGTCTGTGTGTGTGTGTGTGTGTGTCTGTGTGTGTGTGTGTGTCTGTGTGGTGTGTGTGTCTGTGTGTGTGTGTGTCTGTGTTACATTGCATTTAGCTGGGGCTTTTCTCCAAAGCGACTCACACTAAGTGCGTTCGACCAGGAAGACACAAGCTTGAAGAAAACAGAATCATAAAGTACATCAGGTTTCATAGAGCCAAACATTTCAAGTGCTACTCAACTGGCTTTAGAGGAGCCAGTCGCTTTGTTAGTATATAAGTGCTTTGTTAGTATATAAAGCTTTGTTAGTATATAAGTGCTTTGTTAGTATATAAGTGCTTTGTTAGTATATAAGAGCTTTGTTAGTATATAAGAGCTTTGTTAGTATATAAGTGCTTTGTTAGTATATAAGTGCTTTGTTAGTCTATAAGAGCTTTGTTAGTATATAAGTGCTTTGTTAGTATATAAGTGCTTTGTTAGTCTATAAGAGCTTTGTTAGTCTATAAGTCCTTTGTTAGTATATAAGTGCTTTGTTAGTATAAAGCTTTGTTAGTATATAAGTGCTTTGTTAGTATATAAGAGCTTTGTTAGTATATAAGTGCTTTGTTAGTATATAAGTGCTTTGTTAGTATAAGTGCTTTGTTAGTATATAAGAGCTTTGTTAGTCTATAAGGCTTTTGTATTAGCTTTGTAGTATAAGAGCTTTGTTAGTCTTTGTTAGTATATAAGTGCTTTGTTAGTATATAAGAGCTTTGTTAGTATATAAGTGCTTTGTTAGTATATAAGTGCTTTGTTAGTATATAAGTGCTTTGTTAGTCTATAAGAGCTTTGTTAGTATATAAGAGCTTTGTTAGTATATAAGTGCTTTGTTAGTCTATAAGTGCTTTATTAGTATATAAGTGCTTTGTTAGTATATAAGTGCTTTGTTAGTCTATAAGTGCTTTATTAGTATATAAGTGCTTTGTTAGTATATACGAGCTTTGTTAGTCTATAAGTCCTTTGTTAGTATATAAGTGCTTTGTTAGTCTATAAGAGCTTTGTTAGTATATAAGAGCTTTGTTAGTCTATAAGTGCTTTGTTAGTCTATAAGTGCTTTGTTAGTATATAAGTGCTTTGTTAGTATATAAGTGCTTTGTTAGTCTATAAGTGCTTTGTTAGTATATAAGTGCTTTGTTAGTATATAAGTGCTTTGTTAGTCTATAAGTCCTTTGTTAGTATATAAGTGCTTTGTTAGTATATAAGTGCTTTGTTAGTATATAAGAGCTTTGTTAGTATATACGTGCTTTGTTAGTATATAAGTGCTTTGTTAGTATATAAGTGCTTTGTTAGTACGTGCTTTGTTAGTATATAAGTGCTTTGTTAGTAGTGCTTTGTTAGTATATAAGAGCTTTGTTATTATGTATTTTCTACATCAACATGTGCTGACTCACGCAGCGTCAGAAAATAAACCCTCTCTCTTCCTCCGTACCCAAATCTCTAAAAACGGGGAACAACGAGCGGATACAGATTTGTCGCCGATCTGACGTCAAATCGGCGACGGACCCGCAGAGAGCTGCTATCAGAAACAATGCCTAACGTGTTTTGCACGTAGTCTCGTCTGTGTTGACATTCGCCTCGCTCGCTCAGAGCTCACGTGCTGGAGAGGGCGTGGTTAAAGAGCAGGAACTCGCCTCGTGATAAACCCGAGAGAGAGAGAGAGAGAGAGAGAGAGAGAGAGAGAGAGAGAGAGAGAGAGAGAGAGAGAGAGAGAGAGAGAGAGAGAGAGAGAGCATTAGAGCTCCGCTCTGTTTCAGAGGTGATCCTTGATGTGGTTTAGAACAGGATGGCGTTTTATCACAGCAGAATCTAACTTTATCTCCGGTGGAATTCTGACCAGGCATTAGCTCCGCCTCCTCTGTTTGTTCAGCTAAGGACCCAGCGTCTCTGTCGCAGCTGGAATTGAGGGGTTTGAGGGATTTCTAAAAGACGTGATCTGTTTGTATTTTGAGAAAAACACATGTTTTCATGTATTTGTCTGAGACGCGTACGATGTGGAAATAGCACGACGGGTGACCTTTGACATTGACTGTTAGACTTCAGTGCTATCGAACTGCATGGAAGAAACACAACGCTGTTTGTTTGTGTATTTAATGAAAGACAGTCGCTCCTCAGACAGAAGAGATACTTCACACCCAGAACCCTCAGCGGTCCCCCGGTGTGTTTAGATGGGTCGAGTTAGCTGGAGCCGGTTAGTAGTTGTGATAGACCTGGTCTCGATGCGTCTGAAGAGCATCTCAAACTGATCCCAGGACGCACTTCAAACGGCTTCTGCTTCAGTTCAAAGACTTCCTTCTTCATTCAGGATCTGCATCATGGACATATGAACAGAACCATGTCCGTTAAAGTGGTTACATCTCAACTGGGCTGGATCAAAAAGGGTCTGGGTCAGGGTCCGGTCCAGCGCATGGTGCTGGTGGAGATCAGGGTCCGGTCCAGCGCATGGTGCTGGTGGAGAGGAGGGTCCGGTCCAGCGCATGGTGCTGGTGGAGAGGAGGGTCCGGTCCAGCGCATGGTGCTGGTGGAGATCAGGGTCCGGTCCAGCGCAGGGTGCTGATGGAGATCAGGGTCCGGTCCAGCGCATGGTGCTGATGGAGAGGAGGGTCTGGCAGGTGGAGGCGTCCAGCCACACTGACTCCACCAGGCTGAAGTGCAGGAAGCCCAGAGCGAAGCCACAGCCCACGTCAGACAGGTGGTGTTTACCCAGAAGCACCCGGGACACGCCCACCAGCACCGCCCACAGGTAGAGCAGGATCCTGAGGGGCACCTGGGGGGAGGGGGGGGGGTTACTACAGGAGCTGTGGGAACGAGTCCTGAACCCTGACCTGAGTCAGCATCATGAGTACTGAACCCTGACCTGAGTCAGCATTATGAGTCCTGAACCCTGAGTCAGCATTATGAGTCCTGAACCCTGAGTCAGCATTATGAGTCCTGAACCCTGACCTGAGTCAGCATTATGAGTCCTGAACCCTGAGTCAGCATTATGAGTCCTGAACCCTGAGTCAGCATTATGAGTCCTGAACCCTGAGTCAGCATTATGAGTCCTGAACCCTGAGTCAGCATTATGAGTCCTGAACCCTGACCTGAGTCAGCATCATGAGTCCTGAACCCTGACCTGAGTCAGCATTATGAGTCCTGAACCCTGAGTCAGCATTATGAGTCCTGAACCCTGACCTGAGTCAGCATTAAGAGTCCTGAACCCTGAGTCAGCATTATGAGTCCTGAACCCTGACCTGAGTCAGCATTATGAGTCCTGAACCCTGAGTCAGCATTATGAGTCCTGAACCCTGACCTGAGTCAGCATTATGAGTCCTGAACCCTGACCTGAGTCAGCATTATGAGTCCTGAACCCTGAGTCAGCATTATGAGTCCTGAACCCTGACCTGAGTCAGCATTATGAGTCCTGAACCCTGACCTGAGTCAGCATTATGAGTCCTGAACCCTGAGTCAGCATTATGAGTCCTGAACCCTGAGTCAGCATCATGAGTCCTGAACCCTGACCCGAGTCAGCATTATGAGTCCTGAACCCTGACCTGAGTCAGCATTATGAGTCCTGAACCCTGAGTCAGCATTAAGAGTCCTGAACCCTGACATGAGTCAGCATTATGAGTCCTGAACCCTGACCTGAGTCAGCATTATGAGTCCTGAACCCTGACCTGAGTCAGCATTAAGAGTCCTGAACCCTGACCTGAGTCAGCATTAAGAGTCCTGAACCCTGACCTGAGTCAGCATTAAGAGTCCTGACCCCTAAGTCAGCATTATGAGTCCTGAACCCTGACCTGAGTCAGCATTAAGAGTCCTGAACCCTGAGTCAGCATTATGAGTCCTGAACCCTGACCTGAGTCAGCATTATGAGTCCTGAACCCTGACCTGATTCAGCATTAAGAGTCCTGACCCCTAAGTCAGCATTATGAGTCCTGAACCCTGACCTGAGTCAGCATTATGAGTCCTGAACCCTGAGTCAGCATCATGAGTCCTGAACCCTGACCTGAGTCAGCATTAAGAGTCCTGAACCCTGAGTCAGCATTATGAGTCCTGAACCCTGACCTGAGTCAGCATTATGAGTCCTGAACCCTGACCTGAGTCAGCATTATGAGTCCTGAACCCTGAGTCAGCATTATGAGTCCTGAACCCTGACCTGAGTCAGCATTATGAGTCCTGAACCCTGACCTGAGTCAGCATTATGAGTCCTGAACCCTGAATCAGCATTATGAGTCCTGAACCCTGAGTCAGCATCATGAGTCCTGAACCCTGACCCGAGTCAGCATTATGAGTCCTGAACCCTGACCTGAGTCAGCATTATGAGTCCTGAACCCTGAGTCAGCATTAAGAGTCCTGAACCCTGACCTGAGTCAGCATTATGAGTCCTGAACCCTGAGTCAGCATTATGAGTCCTGAACCCTGACCTGAGTCAGCATTATGAGTCCTAAACCCTGACCTGAGTCAGCATTATGAGTCCTGAACCCTGACCTGAGTCAGCATCATGAGTCCTGAACCCTGACATGAGTCAGCATTAAGAGTCCTGAACCCTGAGTCAGCATCATGAGTCCTGAACCCTGACATGAGTCAGCATTAAGAGTCCTGAACCCTGAGTCAGCATCATGAGTCCTGAACCCTGACCTGAGTCAGCATCATGAGTCCTGAACCCTGAGTCAGCATCATGAGTCCTGAACCCTGAGTCAGCATCAAGAGTCCTGAACCCTGACCTGAGTCAGCATTATGAGTCCTGAACCCTGACCTGAGTCAGCATTATGAGTCCTGAACCCTGAGTCAGCATTATGAGTCCTGAACCCTGACCTGAGTCAGCATTAAGAGTCCTGAACCCTGAGTCAGCATTATGAGTCCTGAACCCTGACCTGAGTCAGCATTATGAGTCCTGAACCCTGACCTGAGTCAGCATTATGAGTCCTGAACCCTGAGTCAGCATTATGAGTCCTGAACCCTGACCTGAGTCAGCATTATGAGTCCTGAACCCTGACCTGAGTCAGCATTATGAGTCCTGAACCCTGAGTCAGCATTATGAGTCCTGAACCCTGAGTCAGCATCATGAGTCCTGAACCCTGACCCGAGTCAGCATTATGAGTCCTGAACCCTGACCTGAGTCAGCATTATGAGTCCTGAACCCTGAGTCAGCATTATGAGTCCTGAACCCTGACATGAGTCAGCATTATGAGTCCTGAACCCTGACCTGAGTCAGCATTATGAGTCCTGAACCCTGACCTGAGTCAGCATTATGAGTCCTGAACCCTGACCTGAGTCAGCATTAAGAGTCCTGAACCCTGACCTGAGTCAGCATTAAGAGTCCTGACCCCTAAGTCAGCATTATGAGTCCTGAACCCTGACCTGAGTCAGCATTAAGAGTCCTGAACCCTGAGTCAGCATTATGAGTCCTGAACCCTGACCTGAGTCAGCATTATGAGTCCTGAACCCTGACCTGATTCAGCATTAAGAGTCCTGACCCCTAAGTCAGCATTATGAGTCCTGAACCCTGACCTGAGTCAGCATTATGAGTCCTGAACCCTGAGTCAGCATCATGAGTCCTGAACCCTGACCTGAGTCAGCATTAAGAGTCCTGAACCCTGAGTCAGCATTATGAGTCCTGAACCCTGACCTGAGTCAGCATTATGAGTCCTGAACCCTGACCTGAGTCAGCATTATGAGTCCTGAACCCTGAGTCAGCATTATGAGTCCTGAACCCTGACCTGAGTCAGCATTATGAGTCCTGAACCCTGACCTGAGTCAGCATTATGAGTCCTGAACCCTGAATCAGCATTATGAGTCCTGAACCCTGAGTCAGCATCATGAGTCCTGAACCCTGACCCGAGTCAGCATTATGAGTCCTGAACCCTGACCTGAGTCAGCATTATGAGTCCTGAACCCTGAGTCAGCATTAAGAGTCCTGAACCCTGACCTGAGTCAGCATTATGAGTCCTGAACCCTGAGTCAGCATTATGAGTCCTGAACCCTGACCTGAGTCAGCATTAAGAGTCCTGAACCCTGAGTCAGCATCATGAGTCCTGAACCCTGACCTGAGTCAGCATTATGAGTCCTGAAACCCTGACCTGAGTCAGCATTATGAGTCCTGAACCCTGACATGAGTCAGCATTAAGAGTCCTGAACCCTGAGTCAGCATCATGAGTCCTGAACCCTGACATGAGTCAGCATTAAGAGTCCTGAACCCTGAGTCAGCATCATGAGTCCTGAACCCTGACCTGAGTCAGCATCATGAGTCCTGAACCCTGAGTCAGCATCATGAGTCCTGAACCCTGAGTCAGCATCAAGAGTCCTGAACCCTGACCTGAGTCAGCATTATGAGTCCTGAACCCTGACCTGAGTCAGCATTATGAGTCCTGAACCCTGACCTGAGTCAGCATTATGAGTCCTGAACCCTGAGTCAGCATTAAGAGTCCTGAACCCTGAGTCAGCATTATGAGTCCTGAACCCTGAGTCAGCATCATGAGTCCTGAACCCTGACCCGAGTCAGCATTATGAGTCCTGAACCCTGACCTGAGTCAGCATTATGAGTCCTGAACCCTGAGTCAGCATTATGAGTCCTGAACCCTGAGTCAGCATCATGAGTCCTGAACCCTGACCTGAGTCAGCATCAAGAGTCCTGAACCCTGACCTGAGTCAGCATTATGAGTCCTGAACCCTGACCTGAGTCAGCATTATGAGTCCTGAACCCTGACCTGAGTCAGCATTATGAGTCCTGAACCCTGAGTCAGCATTAAGAGTCCTGAACCCTGAGTCAGCATTATGAGTCCTGAACCCTGAGTCAGCATCATGAGTCCTGAACCCTGACCCGAGTCAGCATTATGAGTCCTGAACCCTGACCTGAGTCAGCATTATGAGTCCTGAACCCTAAGTCAGCATTATGAGTCCTGAACCCTGAGTCAGCATCATGAGTCCTGAACCCTGACCTGAGTCAGCATTATGAGTCCTGAACCCTGACCTGATTCAGCATTAAGAGTCCTGACCCCTAAGTCAGCATTATGAGTCCTGAACCCTGACCTGAGTCAGCATTAAGAGTCCTGACCCCTAAGTCAGCATTATGAGTCCTGAACCCTGACCTGAGTCAGCATTATGAGTCCTGAACCCTGAGTCAGCATCATGAGTCCTGAACCCTGACCTGAGTCAGCATTAAGAGTCCTGAACCCTGAGTCAGCATTATGAGTCCTGAACCCTGACCTGAGTCAGCATTATGAGTCCTGAACCCTGACCTGAGTCAGCATTATGAGTCCTGAACCCTGAGTCAGCATTATGAGTCCTGAACCCTGAGTCAGCATCATGAGTCCTGAACCCTGACCCGAGTCAGCATTATGAGTCCTGAACCCTGACCTGAGTCAGCATTATGAGTCCTGAACCCTGAGTCAGCATTAAGAGTCCTGAACCCTGACATGAGTCAGCATCATGAGTCCTGAACCCTGACATGAGTCAGCATCATGAGTCCTGAACCCTGACCTGAGTCAGCATTATGAGTCCTGAACCCTGACCTGAGTCAGCATCATGAGTCCTGAACCCTGACCTGAGTCAGCATTATGAGTCCTGAACCCTGACCTGAGTCAGCATTATGAGTCCTGAACCCTGAGTCAGCATTATGAGTCCTGAACACTGACCTGAGTCAGCATTATGAGTCCTGAACCCTGAGTCAGCATTATGAGTCCTGAACACTGACCTGAGTCAGCATTATGAGTCCTGACCCCTGAGTCAGCATTATGAGTCCTGACCCCTGAGTCAGCATTATGAGTCCTGACCCCTGACCTGAGTCAGCATTATGAGTCCTGACCCCTGACCTGAGTCAGCATTATGAACCCTGAACCCTGACCTGAGTCAGCATTATGAGTCCTGAACCCTGACCTGAGTCAGCATATGAGTCTGACCCCTGAGTCAGCATTATGAGTCCTGACCCTGAGTCAGCATTATGAGTCCTGAACCCTGACCTGAGTCAGCATTATGAGTCCTGAACCCTGACCTGAGTCAGCATTATGAGTCCTGACCCCTGAGTCAGCATCATGAGTCCTGAACCCTGACCCGAGTCAGCATTATGAGTCCTGAACCCTGACCTGAGTCAGCATTATGAGTCCTGAACCCTGAGTCAGCATTAAGAGTCCTGAACCCTGAGTCAGCATTATGAGTCCTGAACCCTGAGTCAGCATTATGAGTCCTGACCCCTGAGTCAGCACTATGAACCCTGAACCCTGACCTGAGTCAGCATTATGAGTCCTGAACCCTGACCTGAGTCAGCATCATGAGTCCTGACCCCTGAGTCAGCATTATGAGTCCTGACCCCTGAGTCAGCACTATGAACCCTGAACCCTGACCTGAGTCAGCATCATGAGTCCTGACCCCTGAGTCAGCATTATGAGTCCTGACCCCTGAGTCAGCACTATGAACCCTGAACCCTGACCTGAGTCAGCAGTTGATGAGGTAAGGGACTCACAGCCAGCACCAGGTGATTCAGCAGGAATTTAGACACAAGGATGGCTCTGCTGGCGTGGGCTGCTGGGAAAGAATACGTATCCATGGCGATGTAGTCCAGAAACCCTGGAGGGAGATCCCAGGGTCCTCGGCGTTTAAACAACTTCTGTAACCCGGCAACCGTCATCAGATCCAGGACCAGAGCTGAGAGACAGGTGAGAGACAGACAGGTGAGAGACAGACAGGTGACAGACAGACAGGTGACAGACAGACAGGTGAGAGACAGACAGGTGAGAGACAGACAGGTGAGAGAGAGACAGGTGAGAGACAGACAGGTGAGAGACAGACAGGTGAGAGACAGACAGGTGAGAGACAGACAGGTGAGAGACAGGTGAGTGATAGACAGGTGAGAGACAGGTGAGAGACAGACAGGTGAGAGACAGGTGAGAGACAGACAGGTGAGAGACAGACAGTTGAGAGACAGACAGGTGAGAGACAGACAGGTGAGAGACAGGTGAGAGATAGACAGGTGAGAGACAGACAGGTGAGAGACAGGTGAGAGACAGACAGGTGAGAGACAGGTGAGAGACAGACAGGTGAGAGACAGGTGAGAGACAGACAGGTGAGAGACAGACAGGTGAGAGACAGGTGAGAGACAGACAGTTGAGAGACAGACAGGTGAGAGACAGACAGGTGAGAGACAGGTGAGAGACAGACAGGTGAGAGACAGCTGAGAGACAGCTGAGAGACAGGTGAGAGACAGACAGCTGAGAGACAGGTGAGAGACAGACAGTTGAGAGACAGACAGGTGAGAGACAGACAGGTGAGAGAGAGAGACATGTGAGAGACAGCTGAGAGACAGCTGAGAGACAGCTGAGAGACAGGTGAGAGACAGACAGGTGAGAGACAGGTGAGAGACAGACAGGTGAGAGACAGACAGGTGAGAGACAGCTGAGAGACAGCTGAGAGACAGCTGAGAGACAGCTGAGAGACAGACAGGTGAGAGACAGGTGAGAGACAGACAGGTGAGAGACAGACAGGTGAGAGACAGGTGAGAGACAGGTGAGAGACAGACAGGTGAGAGACAGGTGAGAGACAGGTGAGAGACAGGTGAGAGACAGACAGACAGACAGTCAGACAGCCTGTCTCACCCATCAGCAGGTTGATCATCACTTCCTGTCCAGCTGCCGTGTTGCTGCTCCAGAGGCTGATCACTGAGATGAGGATCCACGGCAGGAAGTGCCCGCTGAGAGCCAGCAGCCTCACCATGGAGCTCAGAGGGTTCCCACCTGTCTGTCTCCCACCTGTCTGTCTCCCGCCTGTCTGTCTCCCCACGCAGACAGACAGGCGCTTGGACAGGCTGATGTCGATGGCCAGCAGAGAGTTGATGGCGATGCCTCGTAGAGACGGATTGAGCTGCATGCAGTCCTGCTCGGGCGCTCGCTCCTCCTTCGTCCCCCCATTCGGAGCTCCTTCTGAGGGTCTGAGGCGCAGAGGAGAGGCGAATCATTCACAGCTGCCTTCAGCACACGCAGAGGGCTTTGCAGACAGTAAGAGCAACGGGACATGTGTGTGTGTCCAGACGGTACTCGAGCTTCAACAGGGTCAGGGTTCTTTAACACATGCATGCAGGACTGGCACTTTCGCGGTGGGCCTACGAGCCTTTTGGTCCGTCTCAAATGATTATTTTCTTTCTGGCGGCCCATTCAGGTGCATGTATACTTCACAACGTCCTGCTAGCGTCCCCCTCACTTTCAAAAGGGTTTATGTTTTAACCGCACGCCGTCATCGCCACAGAGGAGCACACCGTGTCCTTCAAGCTCGGCTCTGTGTCTGTGGCACAAGCGCATTGTGTGTGAGTGAGCGAGAGAGAGAGCGCACCGGTACCAGGGATTGTTGTTGTTAGCTTCTGGTGCTAGCTAGGAGCTAACGGATATAAAGAGCTATTTATACAACAAGGTGTAGCCCTCTCATGCCACACTGAGAGGCTCTGATAGCTACAGCTCAGAGAGGTAAAGGGCTGAGGGTTTACACATCTTAACTTCGCCCTCAAAGTGCACCAGATTGAACTATTTAACTCTTCCCGTGGAGCATGCCCCCGGACCCCCGACAGGATGTGAGGTCCACCCCAAATAAAACAGTTGCATGGTGAGGATACTAAATAGGTTTGCACACGTATGATAGACAGTACAGTCCGTCCACATGTCCCTGTGTGGGTGGATCGGTCTATTATAGGGAGTTAACATTCATCATTTACATCTCATCGTGTATTATTGTGAGTCAATACGACAATAAATCAAAGAAGTACAAAAAAGTGGAAATCCATTAATTGTGAACATTTCCCACTGAGACACTTTAGAACTGTTCTTTCTGCAGAATGTGTCATTAAGGCCGACTTCTGATCACAGCGTCCTGCATGTTAGGAGACATGCAGGAAATGGCAGAGGACCCCCAGACCCCGTGTTTTGTCCCCCCCTCAAACCAAAGTACACCTCTATAGCTCTGAGTGCACTGACAGGAAGCCTGTTCCTCTGGCCAGGAGCCCTGCATGCATGGACCCCCCCGCGGTGCTGAGCCTCTTACCTGCCCCCCCCCCTCCTCCTGATGACCCCTCCTCCTCAGATCCGGCTCCTTGCGGGGGGGCTGGTTCAGGGAGATGAACTCGGGCCGGGTCAGGACGTCGGTCCGGTCTCTGAGACGGGACATGTTCCTCTGAGGAGAGACGAGGAGACTCTGAGATAAAATTAGAGAGACATAGATATACATAGATCAGCTGTCAGCTGCTGGACACACACACACACACACACACACACACACACACACACACACATATATATATATAGTGTCACACACACAGTGTCACACACACACACACACACAGTGTCACTCACACACACACACACACACATATATATATAGTGTCACACACACAGTGTCACACACACACACAGTGTCACATGTCAGAGGGCAGTTTCCTGCTCCGGCGTGATGTGTTCAGGGACATCACGTTCTTTGAGCCTTCAGGATGAAACTATGAAATAAAGGATGGAGACTGAGTTTCTGCAGTGTTATATTATTTAAAGTATTATGTCATGTTTTATTACAGGAACTCATTTTTAAATATACCTTATATTATCCTGTTTTATTTTAATATCTAATTATGTTTCGTGATATCATTTAATTTTATAAATATATGTTGTTAAACCATATTATAATTTGTTTTATTTAATTATGATGTTTGCTTTCAGTTTAAATATTTTATTATATTAACGATAAAATATTATATTATGGTCAGGGCTCTTCATATAGAATATCATCCACTCACATTCTGCAGCTGATCTAAATACAGAACACACACACACACACACACACACACACACACACACACGCACACACACACAAACAGAGGCACACACACACAGAGGCACACACACACACACACACACAGAGGCACACACACACAAACAGAGGCACACACACACAAACAGAGGCACACACACACACACAGAGACACACACACACAAACAGAGGCACACACACACACACACACACACAGAGACACACACACACAAACAGAGGCACACACACACACACACACACACACACAGAGACACAGAGGTGTACACACACACACACACAGAGACACAGAGGTGTACACACACACACACAGAGGCACACACACACACACACACACACAGAGACACAGAGGCACACACACACACACACACACACACACACACACACAGTTACTGAAATAAATACCAATTACTGTATTTTATGCAATTACTTTATCCTGTCTTTGTCTTTTTTAACCCGTGTTAATTGCCCCCCCCCCTCAGTAAGTATGTGGCCCCCCCAGCAGCCCTGGTCTCGGACCGCCTCTGGGGATAAACCCAGTCCCTCTGAATGCGGCTGCAGTCCCCCGGCCCGCCGCTGCGTGTCGCTGTCTCGATCACACCGCAGCAGAGCAGAAGAAGAAGGAGAAGGAGCAGAAGCTGTCAGCTGTTTACCGGAGGATCCTCTCCCGTTACCGGAGGTCTGATGGCGGCCCGCCAAGCGCTGCAGGTGCACCTGGACCTGCTGTCTCAGCCCTGCCGCGCGCTGCACATCCTGCTGGCGTGCACGCGCCTCCCGCACACCGTCCGGCACGTGGCGCTGCGAAGAGGTAGATCAAAGGGTTTCTGAAACATTTACAGACTTTAAAATAAAGTCAGCTGTCTTTAATGTTTCTTTACTGTGTCCTGAGAACATCGACCAATCAGGTCTCAGTGTGGCAGACTGGCTCTGGACCCCCTGAGGGGTCAACGGGCTCTGGACCCCCTGAGGGGTCAACGGTCTCTGGACCCCCTGAGGGGTCAACGTCTCTGGACCCCCTGGGGGTCAACGGTCTCTGGACCCTCTGAGGGGTCAAAGGTCTCCAGGACAGAGGTCTCATGTCTGCTTAATAAATAACTTCCTCGCGCTACTCGGTACAAAGCTCAAACTGAACTCCAGGAGACGATCTGTGTCTCCCTCTCCTTAAAGAGCCTCTGACGGCTTAAAGAGCCGGTGACAGCCTCCCAACAGCTGTTGTGCAATGAAATATTGGTCTACTAGTCATCTCGAACCGTCAGTTTAAAAAGAAAAAGCGATACCGTTCCGTTAAATATCAATAATCTCGAACATCGCGGGGAAATTCCTTCGACTCATTTTGAAGTTTTGGGGGAAGCCGGAAGTGACGTCAATGCGGGAACGCTTCGAGAGCCGAACACGGACAAAGTGTGTTGTCATGCGTAGAAATGGTGAATTACTGAGATTAGGCACGTTAATAACGTTGTAATGAAGTCGACTACAGTATATTCATATGTGTCAGTGCTTTCATGTCAATTCAGCGACATAAACATACATGATCGTGGTGAAGATGATGATTACATTAGGATTACAAATCGGGAGTGAGAGCTGCTGAATTTCCTCCCGTCGGATGTGATATAAAAACAAATCGATTATTGTTGTGGTTGTAAACTCAAGTGGATGAAACTACATTTATTAGTGCTTTCATGTCAATTCGGCGAACATATGATACATTAAATGATCGTTTGTTTGAGCCGGTCTGCATTTCCTGATGAGAAAACAAACCGATGCTTTTTGTAGTTGTAGTACACCAACAACATGGATTAAACGTGTGTTTTTTTTACCACAGTGTTGGGGAAATTAATGGATAAAATGCACGGATTATTATTATTATTATTCCCACTCCGATCGGGACACTAGGTCCACCGTTTCCCCGCAGCGAGGCTCCCCCCGTTGACAGTCCGAAGTGGGCCGGTCGGATCAGTCACCAGCACATCCCCCATAGGCGGCGCGTGAGGCTCAGGTTTGAGAAGGCTAAATAACTTCTTTGACTGACGCTGCCCGCCTCCGGCGTCTATAGAGAAGAGATCACTCAGTGTGCGGAGTTTAAATCTCTCAAGTCATATTACAGGATAAAGGGAAATACAGTTTAAACTGCCGTATGCAGAGAAGACGCCGACGTGTCGCACTTATCATTCATATCACATCATCACTCAGATCATCGATCATATAATATCATAATATATCATATATGTCCTGATCTGAGTCAGCTGAGCCTCATCTGGCCGTGCAACACTCACAGTGTCACATACTGGATGCAGAAGTATTATTTAACACATTATGTTGACGAAACACTCGAGACAAATGTAATTAAAGTCAGATCCACTCGTGTCTTAGACGTGAACGCGCTCTCAGCTGGAGAGAGAAACCCTGGCTTGATTTACCGAGTTGATAACCAGCGTCGTAGGACCGCTCAGCGAGATCTCGTTTGTTAGTTTGTTGTTGTTAGTTTGTTTGTTACTCAAACATATCCAGGGTCTGTTGAACTGGCTTCGTAGTACAGGGCACAGGTGGCTAGCAGCGCTAATGTCAAAGACACAGACATTATACATTATATTTGTATTTTACCAGGATGCAGTGACACACATATTTACATATTTACATTTACTATCTACAGCACCCTGCCGCCCCTGACATCCCCCACTCCCCCCGCTGACAGCTTACTAGCGGTACCGAAGTGGGCCGGTCGAGAGTCCCGGGATGATTTGTAGTCCCATTCCACCACTGGCTCCATGACCGTATGATCGCCCATATTGACGCACCTCATTCCTAAACTTCTAACAGATACAACATAAAGCGATCCTTCAGCCTCATATGAGCTCTCAGACACGTTCAACATTAACCTGTCATCGCTGTCTGAGCTGGCTGCTGTGTGCGCCGTCGTGCGTTTACATCTGACTGTATATATATATAAAGGTTTACATGCAGAAGCTGGGATCCTGGACGGTGCAGCTGGAGCGCTGTGCCCGCAATGACGTCACCCATCATTTGGCGGGACTTGAAGAATCCAGAGAAGATCCAGAAAATGGTCAACATTGAGATTAACGGTTATCAAAGTACAAATATCCAAAATCAGTTCAGTAACGGTTTTCAAGGGGACGATATGTACTCAGAGTGAGGGGGTTTGGGTGATGGGGGGAAACCGTGTCACAGGCTCTTTGAGTTATATTATAGAAAACTATAATATTAGACACATGAAGAAGTTACACTTTAAACATCCATGACTCAAAGCAGTGGTTCCCAAACTGTTTGTGCCCAGGCCCCAACGGACCAGTACACGCCTCAAGGCACCCACTGTGCAGAACAGCCCTTAGAGCACGTTATATCTGTACATGTGCATCACTATTTACTAATGCCAAATACAATGTGACAAAGACAACTACATTACTCATGAAATATTTATTAACGAAGTATTTCAGAAATTAATTTGAAACTGTTTCAAATGAGGCTCCATCAAAGCAGCAACACTCGTTTAACCCAGCATTAAACACGAGGCAGAGGACACTCAGCACAGAGAACAGTCGATGCGAGGACGCTGCACGGCGTGGTCTGAACTACTAACTATGCATGTACCATTTCAGCAATCGGCATCGAAACATGTGCTGTTGGAAATATTCTTGCCGACTTACAAATGAGTGAGATACGTGTGCCCGTCGGGGCGCTGAGGAGAGGGCCACTCGCACGTCCTGCTCAACAGAGCCGTGGCCTCCTGCTGCTCTGCATGTGAACCAGAGGAGAGAACGCCAACTCCAGAGGTGGGGTCGTAACTAAGAAAAATGTCATATATGACACTACTTCGTTACTCTCTACATAAAGTAACTTGTTACTTTACTCGCTGAGCACGTACGAACTGCGCATGCGTGAGTGGCAATACCTCTCCTTACCAGCAGGCGGCGGTAGTGTGTATTCGTCATTCAAAACAGGCAACAACCGGAAGACAGAGAAGAAGAACTGCGTGATATAAACAAACAACAAATAGCGTGAGCGTTAGCTTCACGTTAGCTTCACGTTAGCTTCACGTTAGCTTCACGTTAGCTTCACGTTAGCATGTGTTCTCTGCAGGCGTGTGTTGAGGTGTGACGAGGTGTCACAGCCGTGGATAACAGCGCCCGGACACAGTTTGCACCTCAGCGTCACTTCCTGTCTATTCCTCGGACCAGCTCAAAGTAACGGGCAGACCTCCGCCCCTCGAGAGCTATCGCTGACTCAGCCATGTTCACGCAGCGCTGCACGCGGAGATGTGGACGCGCAGATAAACCTGCAAAGTGCTGATATCGTAAATACAAAAACGATTATTTCCGTGCAGTTGTATATTGCAATAATAACGTATGGTTGTCACAAAATCCCGCGACGCACCGTTTGGGAACCACTGACTCAGGCTGCGGCCGCACGAGGACGAAGACGGCTAAACGCGTAGGGTTAACGCAAACGAGCTCCACACGCGATAGTCATCCGGAGAGTGTCTGTCCGCACGAGACGCTCCGTCTAGCTCCAGCCGCTGGAGGAGCTGCAGTACATGCAGGAGCCTGTAGGTGGCGCTGTGGCTTCCTCCACAAAGCAGAAGAAGCATGGTTGTCATGGTTGCCCTTCTGTTTACTCTCCGCGGTGGGGCCGAGGGAACCGGGCCGAGCTCTTAAAGTTTAAATCTTCCGCTCAAAGGTCTTCTTTGTTATTTACTGAGCTTTAAAACAAAGCCGAACTGCATTGTGGGTAGCGACGTGGAGGGCGTGCTCGCTGCAGATTGAGCAATGTTCAACTTTTGACGCCTCGGCAGCCAATCGGATCACATGCCAGTACGAGCTCTAGCCAATCAAACCGCTGCTTGTGTGTCGGGGGCGGAGATTCACGTGATTGGTTGTTGGTCGAGTTTCAGACACGCCCGCCGGCGAGCGTCAGCGCCGTGTGGACGGGCCGTGAGACTTCACTCGCGTTCAGGTCCACATCGAGAGAAAGATAGTGATCTGAATTCAGGGGGCAGTTTGCTCTGACGCGGGGTGAGCAGCAGAGGGGGGGGGGCGGGGCTATTGCCTCATCATTACTGCTGTAATAGTAATAATAATAATAATAATAATAATAATAATAATAATAATAATAATAACTGAGATTTCTATCGGCCTCTCAAGGTCGCTTTACAGGAACAGGGCGAGCACACACAAAACAAAGGTCAGACAACTCTGCGATCCGCCATTGTTGTTGTTGTTGTTGTTGTTGTTGTTGTTGTTGATGGCGAAACACTTCAGCGCGGGGTGAGCGGGAGAGGCGGGGCTATTGCGCAATCACTCCCAGTGATCTGAAGATGTCCGTACAGGGCGCACACACGGAGCCGTTCGACCCCCAGAGCGTGGCGTATGCCGGTCTCTCCACCTTGGGACCGTTGTCGTTCCCTCAGTCGTTCAGAGCGTATCCGGTCGTCCTCGTGCGGCCGGACGGTCTCTCGCACTGAGCAGGGACGCAGTCTGTCCTCAGGTCCATCAAGCTGCTCAGGCTCTCTCTCTCCGATGAGAGGGAAACAGAAACATCAACACATGTATCACTGTTACATCATATCAGCCAGTATCAGCTCTCCTGAGCGCGTTCAGAGTGATACACGTGTCACTCTGAAATGCTTCCCCCACGTGTCACTCTGAAATGCTTCCCCCACGTGTCACTCTGAAATGCTTCCCCCACGTGTCACTCTGAAATGCTTCCCCCACGTGTCACTCTGAAATGCTTCCCCCACGTGTCACTCTGAAATGCTTCCCCCACGTGTCACTCTGAAATGCTTCCCCCCGTGGTGCGTTCAGGGGAACACAGGACTCCAGAGTTCACTGAGATCAACCCCATGCAGAAAGTCCCCGTGATGGTGGACAACGGGTTCATCCTCACAGAGAGGTACACACACACACACACACACACCACACACACACCACACACACACACACACACACACACACACACACACACAGAGAGGTACACGCACGCACG
>CM070487.1:47867062-47892062 GCA_036324585.1 Champsocephalus esox
ACTAACAAAGCACTTATATACTAACAAAGCTCTTATAGACTAACAAAGCTCTTATATACTAACAAAGCACTTGTATACTAACAAAGCACTTATATACTAACAAAGCACTTATATACTAACAAAGCTCTTATATACTAACAAAGCACTTATATACTAACAAAGCACTTATATACTAACAAAGCTCTTATATACTAACAAAGCACTTATATACTAACAAAGGGCTGGCTCCTCTAAAGCCAGCTGAGCAGCACCTGAAACGTTTGGCTCTATGAAACCTGATGTACTTTATGATTCTGTTGTGTCTTGTTGGTCGAAGCACTTATTGTGAGTCGCTTTGGATAAAAGCCTCAGCTAAATGTGATGTAATCTAGGGGTAAGCGTGCCACAGTTTTCGCCGCTGCGAGGCTCCACGAGCACTAGCGCCAGATTTTATAAAAGTAACAAAGTAACGCGTGTCGGGCAATGTTAGTAACTGTAGTGTGATTACTGAACTATAAACGCGTTATATTACTCTGTTACCGACAAAAGTAATATTATTAGAGTAACGCCCGGCCCAGCTCTGGTTAGCTGTTATTATCTGTCAGCTTTGTTATTTATTCTTTAGTTAGTAAATCTATAGATAACAGCTAAATGCTAACGTTAGCTAGCTCTCTTGCAGGTTTGGACAGACTTGTTGTTAACCTGTTAAGCCCCAAGGTCCCCCTCAGCGGGTCCTTTTTTTTTCACGACACTGTGTCTCAGGGGATCTTAACATTTAAGAACCATGTTTACCAAAACAAAACACAAGTCTCATAAGAAGCATCTAAATGACCCCTGAGCGAAAAATGCTAACGGACTTTGGCACAGAACTCAAGATGAAAGTACCCTTATTACTCATCGTAGCTGCACAGACAAGATATCGATTACAGCTGAGACTCCACAGATCATGTCGGTATATAGTATCATCCCTGAGCGATCCGGACTCTGACAGGGGAAGCAAATACAGTCATCACAACACGTACCTTTACAGAGCTTCTAGGGAGATCGTCTCACACCATAGCTGTCAATCTGATCAAAAGACGTGTTCAATGGCATTAAAACGAGAACACACGCGGCTGAATCGGTTCATCCACAGGTTTTTAACGTCTCTGTAGAAAAAAATGTATTTAAATACATTTATAATTTCATTTATAATCTGTAATTCCATTTTTATGTAAAAATCGGAGAGTAAAAGTTAGCTGCTAATGGTAGCCACCAGAGTTATCGCAGCTTCCGGTTTTGGCTATGCGTCAGTTTCACACACACACATTACCAAATAAGGAGTGTGTGGGAGTTCCCCTCGATTCCATTGGCTCTGACGGTCAGAAAGAGGTGTCAATCAGCAACATCGAGCAAGGGGGCCAGAGATATGGAAAATCCACCCAAATGACCCCAGAAGTGTTTTTGTGCTAAATCTCTGAAAAGGTCAAAGGTCACTTGTTTTGCATCAATCTTGATACAGGGTACTTATATGTTGTACTTTGGAGTCCTAAAGCTTTTAGTCTACTCACCCATCATTAAGGGTGGTTTCACTATAATTTACATGTTTTTACTGCGTTCAATCTGAATTTACTTTAAAATAAAAACATCGATATTGATTCCGACTCTTCTCCCTCACGGGTCCATCGTTACGTTGAGAACAAGGATTATTAATTTAACCCTTTTAGAAGATACGGTCCTTTGTTCTGGGAACGTCCTTTTGGAGCCTGAGGCCTGAAACACGGGCTCGGGGCTTGAAGTTCAGGGTGTTACACACGTTATGACTGAAAGCAGGAACTGATTCTTTATTTATGGCTGTTGAAAATATCTTAGATACAAATATTTTTCGTTGTCTCAAAAAGAATACCATTTGATTTTAAACCTGAAAATCAAATGGAGGCAGAAACCGTGAAAAATAGGAACATTTTTATTACAAAACTTAATATAACTTTATTTACAGTTGGTCCTCTGCGGGGGGTGGGGCTTGGTCCTCTGCGGTGGGCGGGGCTTGGTCCTCTGCAGGGGGGCGGGGCTTGGTCCTCTGCGGTGGGCGGGGCTTGGTCCTCTGCAGGGGGGCGGGGCTTGGTCCTCTGCAGGGGGCGGGGCTTGGTCCTCTGCAGGGGGTGGGGCTTGGTCCTCTGCAGGGGGTGGGGCTTGGCTCCTTTTTCCTAAAGGAACTTCCTCTTCGTCTTCTTCACGCCATCGCTTCCTTCTGGGGGCTGACTCTGCCTCCTGGGGGGGGGCAGGTTTATAATATGTGTGTGAAGTATTGGAATACAAATACTTCGTTCCTGTAACCCAAATACCTGTACTTTCTACTTTACACTTTGAACACAAATACCTGTACTTTCTATTTCTACATGTTCAACTCAAATACCTGTACTTTCTACTTCTTACATGTTGAACTCAAATACCTGTACTTTCTACTTCTCTCATGTTGAACTCAAATACCTGTACTTTCTACTTCTCACATGTTGAACTCAAATACCTGTACTTTCTACTTCTTACATGTTGAACTCAAATACCTGTACTTTCTACTTCTTACATGTTGAACTCAAATACCTGTACTTTGTACTTCTCTCATGTTGAACTCAAATACCTGTACTTTCTACTTCTTACATGTTGAACTCAAATACCTGTACTTTCTACTTCTTACATGTTGAACTCAAATACCTGTACTTTCTACTTCTTACACGTTGAACACAAATACCTGTACTTTCTACTTCTCACATGTTGAACACAAATACCTGTACTTTCTACTTCTCACATGTTGAACTCAAATACCTGTACTTTCTACTTCTTACATGTTGAACTCAAATACCTGTACTTTCTACTTCTCACATGTTGAACTCAAATACCTGTACTTTCTACTTCTCTCATGTTGAACTCAAATACCTGTACTTTCTACTTCTCACATGTTGAACTCAAATACCTGTACTTTCTACTTCTCTCATGTTGAACTCAAATACCTGTACTTTCTACTTCTTACATGTTGAACCCAAATACCTGTACTTTCTACTTCTCACATGTTGAACTCAAATACCTGTACTTTCAACTTCTCACATGTTGAACTCAAATACCTGTACTTTCAACTTCTCACATGTTGAACTCAAATACCTGTACTTTCTACTTCTTACATGTTGAACTCAAATACCTGTACTTTCTACTTCTCACATGTTGAACTCAAATACCTGTACTTTCTACTTCTCTCATGTTGAACTCAAATACCTGTACTTTCTACTTCTTACATGTTGAACCCAAATACCTGTACTTTCTACTTCTCACATGTTGAACTCAAATACCTGTACTTTCTACTTCTTACATGTTGAACTCAAATACCTGTACTTTCTACTTCTTACATGTTGAACTCAAATACCTGTACTTTCTACTTCTCTCATGTTGAACTCAAATACCTGTACTTTCTACTTCTTACATGTTGAACTCAAATACCTGTACTTTCTACTTCTCTCATGTTGAACTCAAATACCTGTACTTTCCACTTCTCTCATGTTGAACTCAAATACCTGTACTTTCTACTTCTCTCATGTTGAACTCAAATACCTGTACTTTCTACTTCTTACATGTTGAACCCAAATACCTGTACTTTCTACTTCTCTCATGTTGAACTCAAATACCTGTACTTTCTACTTCTCTCATGTTGAACTCAAATACCTGTACTTTCTACTTCTCTCATGTTGAACTCAAATACCTGTACTTTCTACTTCTTACATGTTGAACCCAAATACCTGTACTTTCTACTTCTCTCATGTTGAACTCAAATACCTGTACTTTCTACTTCTTACATGTTGAACCCAAATACCTGTACTTTCTACTTCTCTCATGTTGAACTCAAATACCTGTACTTTCTACTTCTTACATGTTGAACTCAAATACCTGTACCTTCTACTTCTTACATGTTGAACTCAAATACCTGTACTTTCTACTTCTTACATGTTGAACTCAAATACCTGTACTTTCTACTTCTTACATGTTGAACTTAAATACCTGTACTTTCTACTTCTTACATGTTGAACTCAAATACCTGTACTTTCTACTTCTCACATGTTGAACTCAAATACCTGTACTTTCTACTTCTCTCATGTTGAACTCAAATACCTGTACTTTCTACTTCTTACATGTTGAACCCAAATACCTGTACTTTCTACTTCTCACATGTTGAACTCAAATACCTGTACTTTCTACTTCTTACATGTTGAACTCAAATACCTGTACTTTCTACTTCTTACATGTTGAACTCAAATACCTGTACTTTCTACTTCTCTCATGTTGAACTCAAATACCTGTACTTTCTACTTCTTACATGTTGAACTCAAATACCTGTACTTTCTACTTCTCTCATGTTGAACTCAAATACCTGTACTTTCTACTTCTCTCATGTTGAACTCAAATACCTGTACTTTCTACTTCTCTCATGTTGAACTCAAATACCTGTACTTTCTACTTCTTACATGTTGAACCCAAATACCTGTACTTTCTACTTCTCTCATGTTGAACTCAAATACCTGTACTTTCTACTTCTCTCATGTTGAACTCAAATACCTGTACTTTCTACTTCTCTCATGTTGAACTCAAATACCTGTACTTTCTACTTCTTACATGTTGAACCCAAATACCTGTACTTTCTACTTCTCTCATGTTGAACTCAAATACCTGTACTTTCTACTTCTTACATGTTGAACCCAAATACCTGTACTTTCTACTTCTCACATGTTGAACTCAAATACCTGTACTTTCTACTTCTTACATGTTGAACTCAAATACCTGTACCTTCTACTTCTTACATGTTGAACTCAAATACCTGTACTTTCTACTTCTTACATGTTGAACTCAAATACCTGTACTTTCTACTTCTTACATGTTGAACTTAAATACCTGTACTTTCTACTTCTTACATGTTGAACTCAAATACCTGTACTTTCTACTTCTCACATGTTGAACTCAAATACCTGTACTTTCTACTTCTCTCATGTTGAACTCAAATACCTGTACTTTCTACTTCTTACATGTTGAACTCAAATACCTGTACTTTCTACTTCTCACATGTTGAACACAAATACCTGTACTTTCCACTTCTCTCATGTTGAACTCAAATACCTGTACTTTCTACTTCTTACATGTTGAACCCAAATACCTGTACTTTCTACTTCTCACATGTTGAACTCAAATACCTGTACTTTCTACTTCTTACATGTTGAACTCAAATACCTGTACTTTCTACTTCTTACATGTTGAACTCAAATACCTGTACTTTCTACTTCTTACATGTTGAACTCAAATACCTGTACTTTCTACTTCTCTCATGTTGAACTCAAATACCTGTACTTTCTACTTCTCTCATGTTGAACTCAAATACCTGTACTTTCTACTTCTTACATGTTGAACCCAAATACCTGTACTTTCTACTTCTCTCATGTTGAACTCAAATACCTGTACTTTCTACTTCTCTCATGTTGAACTCAAATACCTGTACTTTCTACTTCTCTCATGTTGAACTCAAATACCTGTACTTTCTACTTCTTACATGTTGAACCCAAATACCTGTACTTTCTACTTCTCTCATGTTGAACTCAAATACCTGTACTTTCTACTTCTTACATGTTGAACCCAAATACCTGTACTTTCTACTTCTCTCATGTTGAACTCAAATACCTGTACTTTCTACTTCTCTCATGTTGAACTCAAATACCTGTACTTTCTACTTCTCTCATGTTGAACTCAAATACCTGTACTTTCTACTTCTCACATGTTGAACTCAAATACCTGTACTTTCTACTTCTCTCATGTTGAACTCAAATACCTGTACTTTCTACTTCTTACATGTTGAACCCAAATACCTGTACTTTCTACTTCTCACATGTTGAACTCAAATACCTGTACTTTCTACTTCTTACATGTTGAACTCAAATACCTGTACTTTCTACTTCTTACATGTTGAACTCAAATACCTGTACTTTCTACTTCTTACATGTTGAACTCAAATACCTGTACTTTCTACTTCTTACATGTTGAACTCAAATACCTGTACTTTCTACTTCTTACATGTTGAACTCAAATACCTGTACTTTCTACTTCTCACACGTTGAACTCAAATACCTGTACTTTCTACTTCTCTCATGTTGAACTCAAATACCTGTACTTTCTACTTCTTACATGTTGAACTCAAATACCTGTACTTTCTACTTCTCACATGTTGAACACAAATACCTGTACTTTCCACTTCTCTCATGTTGAACTCAAATACCTGTACTTTCTACTTCTCTCATGTTGAACTCAAATACCTGTACTTTCTACTTCTTACATGTTGAACCCAAATACCTGTACTTTCTACTTCTCACATGTTGAACTCAAATACCTGTACTTTCTACTTCTTACATGTTGAACTCAAATACCTGTACTTTCTACTTCTTACATGTTGAACTCAAATACCTGTACTTTCTACTTCTCACATGTTGAACTCAAATACCTGTACTTTCTACTTCTCTCATGTTGAACTCAAATACCTGTACTTTCTACTTCTTACATGTTGAACTCAAATACCTGTACTTTCTACTTCTCTCATGTTGAACTCAAATACCTGTACTTTCCACTTCTCTCATGTTGAACTCAAATACCTGTACTTTCTACTTCTTACATGTTGAACTCAAATACCTGTACTTTCTACTTCTCTCATGTTGAACTCAAATACCTGTACTTTCTACTTCTTACATGTTGAACTCAAATACCTGTACTTTCTACTTCTTACATGTTGAACTCAAATACCTGTACTTTCTACTTCTCATGTTGAACACAAATACCTGTACTTTCTACTTCTTACATGTTGAACTCAAATACCTGTACTTTCTACTTCTCACATGTTGAACTCAAATACCTGTACTTTCTACTTCTACATGTTGAACCCAAATACCTGTACTTTCTACTTCTCACATGTTGAACTCAAATACCTGTACTTTCTACTTCTTACATGTTGAACTCAAATACCTGTACTTTCTACTTCTCACATGTTGAACTCAAATACCCTGTACTTTCTACTTCTCACATGTTGAACTCAAATACCTGTACTTTCTACTTCTCTCATGTTGAACTCAAATACCTGTACTTTCTACTTCTTACATGTTGAACTCAAATACCTGTACTTTCTACTTCTCACATGTTGAACTCAAATACCTGTACTTTCTACTTCTTACATGTTGAACTCAAATACCTGTACTTTCTACTTCTTACATGTTGAACTCAAATACCTGTACTTTCTACTTCTCACATGTTGAACTCAAATACCTGTACTTTCTACTTCTCTCATGTTGAACTCAAATACCTGTACTTTCTACTTCTCTCATGTTGAACTCAAATACCTGTACTTTCTACTTCTCTCATGTTGAACTCAAATACCTGTACTTTCTACTTCTCTCATGTTGAACTCAAATACCTGTACTTTCTACTTCTTACATGTTGAACCCAAATACCTGTACTTTCTACTTCTCTCATGTTGAACTCAAATACCTGTACTTTCTACTTCTCTCATGTTGAACTCAAATACCTGTACTTTCTACTTCTCTCATGTTGAACTCAAATACCGTATTTCATCTATTTGACCCAAATCGTACTTTCTACTTCTCTACATGTTGAACTCAAATACCTGTACTTTCTACTTCTTACATGTTGAACTCAAATACCTGTACTTTCTACTTCTCTACATGTTGAACTCAAATACCTGTACTTTCTACTTCTTACATGTTGAACTCAAATACCTGTACTTTCTACTTCTTACATGTTGAACTCAAATACCTGTACTTTCTACTTCTTACATGTTGAACTCAAATACCTGTACTTTCTACTTCTTACATGTTGAACTCAAATACCTGTACTTTCTACTTCTTACATGTTGAACTCAAATACCTGTACTTTCTACTTCTCTCATGTTGAACTCAAATACCTGTACTTTCTACTTCTCTACATGTTGAACTCAAATACCTGTACTTTCTACTTCTCTACATGTTGAACTCAAATACCTGTACTTTCTACTTCTCTACATGTTGAACTCAAATACCTGTACTTTCTACTTCTCTCATGTTGAACTCAAATACCTGTACTTTCTACTTCTTACATGTTGAACTCAAATACCTGTACTTTCTACTTCTTACATGTTGAACTCAAATACCTGTACTTTCTACTTCTCTACATGTTGAACTCAAATACCTGTACTTTCTACTTCTTACATGTTGAACTCAAATACCTGTACTTTCTACTTCTCTACATGTTGAACTCAAATACCTGTACTTTCTACTTCTCTACATGTTGAACTCAAATACCTGTACTTTCTACTTCTCTACATGTTGAACTCAAATACCTGTACTTTCTACTTCTTACATGTTGAACTCAAATACCTGTACTTTCTACTTCTCTCATGTTGAACTCAAATACCTGTACTTTCTACTTCTCTACATGTTGAACTCAAATACCTGTACTTTCTACTTCTTACATGTTGAACTCAAATACCTGTACTTTCTACTTCTTACATGTTGAACTCAAATACCTGTACTTTCTACTTCTCTCATGTTGAACTCAAATACCTGTACTTTCTACTTCTTACATGTTGAACTCAAATACCTGTACTTTCTACTTCTCTACATGTTGAACTCAAATACCTGTACTTTCTACTTCTCTACATGTTGAACTCAAATACCTGTACTTTCTACTTCTCTACATGTTGAACTCAAATACCTGTACTTTCTACTTCTCTCATGTTGAACTCAAATACCTGTACTTTCTACTTCTTACATGTTGAACTCAAATACCTGTACTTTCTACTTCTCACATGTTGAACTCAAATACCTGTACTTTCTACTTCTCTACATGTTGAACTCAAATACCTGTACTTTCTACTTCTCTCATGTTGAACTCAAATACCTGTACTTTCTACTTCTTACATGTTGAACTCAAATACCTGTACTTTCTACTTCTTACATGTTGAACTCAAATACCTGTACTTTCTACTTCTTACATGTTGAACTCAAATACCTGTACTTTCTACTTCTCTACATGTTGAACTCAAATACCTGTACTTTCTACTTCTCACATGTTGAACTCAAATACCTGTACTTTCTACTTCTCTCATGTTGAACTCAAATACCTGTACTTTCTACTTCTTACATGTTGAACTCAAATACCTGTACTTTCTACTTCTCTACATGTTGAACTCAAATACCTGTACTTTCTACTTCTCTCATGTTGAACTCAAATACCTGTACTTTCTACTTCTCTACATGTTGAACTCAAATACCTGTACTTTCTACTTCTCTACATGTTGAACTCAAATACCTGTACTTTCTACTTCTCTACATGTTGAACTCAAATACCTGTACTTTCTACTTCTTACATGTTGAACTCAAATACCTGTACTTTCTACTTCTCTCATGTTGAACTCAAATACCTGTACTTTCTACTTCTTACATGTTGAACTCAAATACCTGTACTTTCTACTTCTCTACATGTTGAACTCAAATACCTGTACTTTCTACTTCTTACATGTTGAACTCAAATACCTGTACTTTCTACTTCTCACATGTTGAACTCAAATACCTGTACTTTCTACTTCTTACATGTTGAACTCAAATACCTGTACTTTCTACTTCTTACATGTTGAACTCAAATACCTGTACTTTCTACTTCTCTACATGTTGAACTCAAATACCTGTACTTTCTACTTCTTACATGTTGAACTCAAATACCTGTACTTTCTACTTCTTACATGTTGAACTCAAATACCTGTACTTTCTACTTCTCACATGTTGAACTCAAATACCTGTACTTTCTACTTCTTACATGTTGAACTCAAATACCTGTACTTTCTACTTCTCTACATGTTGAACTCAAATACCTGTACTTTCTACTTCTCACATGTTGAACTCAAATACCTGTACTTTCTACTTCTCTACATGTTGAACTCAAATACCTGTACTTTCTACTTCTTACATGTTGAACTCAAATACCTGTACTTTCTACTTCTCACATGTTGAACTCAAATACCTGTACTTTCTACTTCTTACATGTTGAACTCAAATACCTGTACTTTCTACTTCTTACATGTTGAACTCAAATACCTGTACTTTCTACTTCTCTACATGTTGAACTCAAATACCTGTACTTTCTACTTCTCTACATGTTGAACTCAAATACCTGTACTTTCTACTTCTTACATGTTGAACTCAAATACCTGTACTTTCTACTTCTCACATGTTGAACTCAAATACCTGTACTTTCTACTTCTCTCATGTTGAACTCAAATACCTGTACTTTCTACTTCTCTACATGTTGAACTCAAATACCTGTACTTTCTACTTCTCTACATGTTGAACTCAAATACCTGTACTTTCTACTTCTCACATGTTGAACTCAAATACCTGTACTTTCTACTTCTTACATGTTGAACTCAAATACCTGTACTTTCTACTTCTCACATGTTGAACTCAAATACCTGTACTTTCTACTTCTCTCATGTTGAACTCAAATACCTGTACTTTCTACTTCTCTACATGTTGAACTCAAATACCTGTACTTTCTACTTCTTACATGTTGAACTCAAATACCTGTACTTTCTACTTCTCTCATGTTGAACTCAAATACCTGTACTTTCTACTTCTTACATGTTGAACTCAAATACCTGTACTTTCTACTTCTCACATGTTGAACTCAAATACCTGTACTTTCTACTTCTTACATGTTGAACTCAAATACCTGTACTTTCTACTTCTTACATGTTGAACTCAAATACCTGTACTTTCTACTTCTTACATGTTGAACTCAAATACCTGTACTTTCTACTTCTCACATGTTGAACTCAAATACCTGTACTTTCTACTTCTCTCATGTTGAACTCAAATACCTGTACTTTCTACTTCTCACATGTTGAACTCAAATACCTGTACTTTCTACTTCTCACATGTTGAACCCAAATACCTGTACTTTCTACTTCTCTCATGTTGAACTCAAATACCTGTACTTTCTACTTCTTACATGTTGAACTCAAATACCTGTACTTTCTACTTCTCTACATGTTGAACTCAAATACCTGTACTTTCTACTTCTCACATGTTGAACTCAAATACCTGTACTTTCTACTTCTCTCATGTTGAACTCAAATACCTGTACTTTCTACTTCTTACATGTTGAACTCAAATACCTGTACTTTCTACTTCTCTACATGTTGAACTCAAATACCTGTACTTTCTACTTCTCTCATGTTGAACTCAAATACCTGTACTTTCTACTTCTCTCATGTTGAACTCAAATACCTGTACTTTCTACTTCTTACATGTTGAACTCAAATACCTGTACTTTCTACTTCTCTCATGTTGAACTCAAATACCTGTACTTTCTACTTCTCTACATGTTGAACTCAAATACCTGTACTTTCTACTTCTCTACATGTTGAACTCAAATACCTGTACTTTCTACTTCTTACATGTTGAACTCAAATACCTGTACTTTCTACTTCTTACATGTTGAACTCAAATACCTGTACTTTCTACTTCTTACATGTTGAACTCAAATACCTGTACTTTCTACTTCTCTACATGTTGAACTCAAATACCTGTACTTTCTACTTCTTACATGTTGAACTCAAATACCTGTACTTTCTACTTCTCTACATGTTGAACTCAAATACCTGTACTTTCTACTTCTCACATGTTGAACTCAAATACCTGTACTTTCTACTTCTCTCATGTTGAACTCAAATACCTGTACTTTCTACTTCTCACATGTTGAACTCAAATACCTGTACTTTCTACTTCTCACATGTTGAACTCAAATACCTGTACTTTCTACTTCTCTACATGTTGAACTCAAATACCTGTACTTTCTACTTCTTACATGTTGAACTCAAATACCTGTACTTTCTACTTCTTACATGTTGAACTCAAATACCTGTACTTTCTACTTCTCTACATGTTGAACTCAAATACCTGTACTTTCTACTTCTTACATGTTGAACTCAAATACCTGTACTTTCTACTTCTCACATGTTGAACTCAAATACCTGTACTTTCTACTTCTCTCATGTTGAACTCAAATACCTGTACTTTCTACTTCTTACATGTTGAACTCAAATACCTGTACTTTCTACTTCTCTACATGTTGAACTCAAATACCTGTACTTTCTACTTCTCTACATGTTGAACTCAAATACCTGTACTTTCTACTTCTCTCATGTTGAACTCAAATACCTGTACTTTCTACTTCTTACATGTTGAACCAAATACCTGTACTTTCTACTTCTCACATGTTGAACTCAAATACCTGTACTTTCTACTTCTTACATGTTGAACTCAAATACCTGTACTTTCTACTTCTTACATGTTGAACTCAAATACCTGTACTTTCTACTTCTCACATGTTGAACTCAAATACCTGTACTTTCTACTTCTCTCATGTTGAACTCAAATACCTGTACTTTCTACTTCTTACATGTTGAACTCAAATACCTGTACTTTCTACTTCTTACATGTTGAACTCAAATACCTGTACTTTCTACTTCTCTCATGTTGAACTCAAATACCTGTACTTTCTACTTCTTACATGTTGAACTCAAATACCTGTACTTTCTACTTCTCTCATGTTGAACTCAAATACCTGTACTTTCTACTTCTTACATGTTGAACTCAAATACCTGTACTTTCTACTTCTTACATGTTGAACTCAAATACCTGTACTTTCTACTTCTCATGTTGAACACAAATACCTGTACTTTCTACTTCTTACATGTTGAACTCAAATACCTGTACTTTCTACTTCTCACATGTTGAACTCAAATACCTGTACTTTCTACTTCTCACATGTTGAACTCAAATACCTGTACTTTCTACTTCTCACATGTTGAACTCAAATACCTGTACTTTCTACTTCTTACATGTTGAACTCAAATACCTGTACTTTCTACTTCTCTCATGTTGAACTCAAATACCTGTACTTTCTACTTCTCTACATGTTGAACTCAAATACCTGTACTTTCTACTTCTCTCATGTTGAACTCAAATACCTGTACTTTCTACTTCTTACATGTTGAACTCAAATACCTGTACTTTCTACTTCTCTCATGTTGAACTCAAATACCTGTACTTTCTACTTCTTACATGTTGAACTCAAATACCTGTACTTTCTACTTCTTACATGTTGAACTCAAATACCTGTACTTTCTACTTCTCACATGTTGAACTCAAATACCTGTACTTTCTACTTCTCTACATGTTGAACTCAAATACCTGTACTTTCTACTTCTTACATGTTGAACTCAAATACCTGTACTTTCTACTTCTCACATGTTGAACTCAAATACCTGTACTTTCTACTTCTTACATGTTGAACTCAAATACCTGTACTTTCTACTTCTTACATGTTGAACTCAAATACCTGTACTTTCTACTTCTTACATGTTGAACTCAAATACCTGTACTTTCTACTTCTCTACATGTTGAACTCAAATACCTGTACTTTCTACTTCTCACATGTTGAACTCAAATACCTGTACTTTCTACTTCTCACATGTTGAACTCAAATACCTGTACTTTCTACTTCTCTCATGTTGAACTCAAATACCTGTACTTTCTACTTCTTACATGTTGAACTCAAATACCTGTACTTTCTACTTCTCACATGTTGAACTCAAATACCTGTACTTTCTACTTCTCACATGTTGAACTCAAATACCTGTACTTTCTACTTCTTACATGTTGAACTCAAATACCTGTACTTTCTACTTCTTACATGTTGAACTCAAATACCTGTACTTTCTACTTCTCTCATGTTGAACTCAAATACCTGTACTTTCTACTTCTTACATGTTGAACTCAAATACCTGTACTTTCTACTTCTTACATGTTGAACTCAAATACCTGTACTTTCTACTTCTCTCATGTTGAACTCAAATACCTGTACTTTCTACTTCTCTACATGTTGAACTCAAATACCTGTACTTTCTACTTCTCACATGTTGAACTCAAATACCTGTACTTTCTACTTCTTACATGTTGAACTCAAATACCTGTACTTTCTACTTCTCACATGTTGAACTCAAATACCTGTACTTTCTACTTCTCATGTTGAACTCAAATACCTGTACTTTCTACTTCTCTCATGTTGAACTCAAATACCTGTACTTTCTACTTCTCTACATGTTGAACTCAAATACCTGTACTTTCTACTTCTTACATGTTGAACTCAAATACCTGTACTTTCTACTTCTCACATGTTGAACTCAAATACCTGTACTTTCTACTTCTTACATGTTGAACTCAAATACCTGTACTTTCTACTTCTCTACATGTTGAACTCAAATACCTGTACTTTCTACTTCTTACATGTTGAACTCAAATACCTGTACTTTCTACTTCTCACATGTTGAACTCAAATACCTGTACTTTCTACTTCTTACATGTTGAACTCAAATACCTGTACTTTCTACTTCTCTACATGTTGAACTCAAATACCTGTACTTTCTACTTCTCACATGTTGAACTCAAATACCTGTACTTTCTACTTCTCACATGTTGAACTCAAATACCTGTACTTTCTACTTCTTACATGTTGAACTCAAATACCTGTACTTTCTACTTCTTACATGTTGAACTCAAATACCTGTACTTTCTACTTCTCACATGTTGAACTCAAATACCTGTACTTTCTACTTCTCACATGTTGAACTCAAATACCTGTACTTTCTACTTCTCTCATGTTGAACTCAAATACCTGTACTTTCTACTTCTCTACATGTTGAACTCAAATACCTGTACTTTCTACTTCTCTCATGTTGAACTCAAATACCTGTACTTTCTACTTCTTACATGTTGAACTCAAATACCTGTACTTTCTACTTCTCTACATGTTGAACTCAAATACCTGTACTTTCTACTTCTTACATGTTGAACTCAAATACCTGTACTTTCTACTTCTTACATGTTGAACTCAAATACCTGTACTTTCTACTTCTCTCATGTTGAACTCAAATACCTGTACTTTCTACTTCTCTACATGTTGAACTCAAATACCTGTACTTTCTACTTCTCTACATGTTGAACTCAAATACCTGTACTTTCTACTTCTCTCATGTTGAACTCAAATACCTGTACTTTCTACTTCTTACATGTTGAACTCAAATACCTGTACTTTCTACTTCTCTACATGTTGAACTCAAATACCTGTACTTTCTACTTCTTACATGTTGAACTCAAATACCTGTACTTTCTACTTCTCACATGTTGAACTCAAATACCTGTACTTTCTACTTCTCTACATGTTGAACTCAAATACCTGTACTTTCTACTTCTTACATGTTGAACTCAAATACCTGTACTTTCTACTTCTCACATGTTGAACTCAAATACCTGTACTTTCTACTTCTCACATGTTGAACTCAAATACCTGTACTTTCTACTTCTCTACATGTTGAACTCAAATACCTGTACTTTCTACTTCTCTACATGTTGAACTCAAATACCTGTACTTTCTACTTCTCTCATGTTGAACTCAAATACCTGTACTTTCTACTTCTTACATGTTGAACTCAAATACCTGTACTTTCTACTTCTCTACATGTTGAACTCAAATACCTGTACTTTCTACTTCTTACATGTTGAACTCAAATACCTGTACTTTCTACTTCTCTCATGTTGAACTCAAATACCTGTACTTTCTACTTCTCTCATGTTGAACTCAAATACCTGTACTTTCTACTTCTCTCATGTTGAACTCAAATACCTGTACTTTCTACTTCTTACATGTTGAACTCAAATACCTGTACTTTCTACTTCTTACATGTTGAACTCAAATACCTGTACTTTCTACTTCTCTCATGTTGAACTCAAATACCTGTACTTTCTACTTCTCTCATGTTGAACTCAAATACCTGTACTTTCTACTTCTCTCATGTTGAACTCAAATACCTGTACTTTCTACTTCTTACATGTTGAACTCAAATACCTGTACTTTCTACTTCTCTCATGTTGAACTCAAATACCTGTACTTTCTACTTCTTACATGTTGAACTCAAATACTTGTACTTTCTACTTCTCTCATTCTCCAAACAGCTGGTTCCTTTAGTCTGAATGTGTGTTGGTGCGTGATCATTATTCTTTAGAGTCACTGCGTGCCTATTGGTTGGAACACGATCCGTGTATCCTTCACTTCCTGGTCTTCTCTAAAGAAGAGGGACCAATGGAAACGTTGTCATGTTGCCGTTGGTCACCATGGAAACATTCATTAGCTAACAATGACATTATTGTTCTATTGATATAAAGGGAGGTCAGGTACTCTTTAAAGCAGCTGCTAGCTATGGGTACTTTCTACTGAAGGACACTTCAAAGCCTCTTTACTTTGACTTGAAGTTTAGTCAGTACTTCTACTTTCACCAGAGTATTTTTAAACACGAGTACTTCTACTTGAGTAAAGGATGTGTGTACTTTTGCCATCTCTCTCTGTGTGTGTGTGTGTGTGTGTGTGGTTACCATGGCAGCAGCATCAGGCGGGAACATCAGTGTGTGAGCCGTTCGCTGCATCTCATCATCCTGAGCACAGAAACACCAACACTGCAGACTACAGTTCCCATCATGCACATTGGCAAACTACAAACAACTCTGACATGTATTAGTTGGTGATTAAAAACAAAAGCTATTCTGCGTACTTTTAAACTCAAGTATATTTGATACAGTTTCTCAGAAGTATCATAGTGCAGAATGAAGGCTGTGTGAAAGAGAAGCCGTGTACCTGCATCCAGGGGTGCTGCAGAGCCCCCTCTATGGACAGCCTATCAGAGGGCTCCACCACCAGCAGCCTGCGCACCACGTCCTTAGCTACACACACACACACACACACACACACACACACACACACACACACACACACACACACACACACACACACACACACACACACACACACACACACACACACACACACACACACACACACACACACACACACACACACACACACACACCACACACACACACACACACACACACACACACACACACACACACACACACACACACACACACACACACACACACACACACACACACACACACACACACACACACACACACACACACACCACACACACACACACACACACACACACTGTTTTGCAGTGATATTGCAGAAGGGTTATATATGGGCAGCATAGTGTTGCAGTAGTATGGTATTCATAGTATAGTATTCACAGAGTAGTATAGTATTCACAGAGTAGTATAGTATTCACAGAGTAGTATAGTATTCACAGAGTAGTATAGTATTGATAGAGTAGTATAGTATTCACAGAGTAGTATAGTATTGATAGAGTAGTATAGTATTCACAGAGTAGTATAGTATTGATAGAGTAGTATAGTATTCACAGAGTAGTATAGTATTCACAGAGTAGTATAGTATTGATAGAGTAGTATAATATTCATAGAGTAGTATAGTATTGATAGAGTAGTATAGTATTCACAGAGTAGTATAGTATTCACAGAGTAGTATAGTATTCACAGAGTAGTATAGTATTCACAGAGTAGTATAGTATTCACAGAGTAGTATAGTATTCACAGAGTAGTATAGTATTCACAGAGGAGTATAGTATTCACAGAGTAGTATAGTATTCACAGAGTAGTATAGTATTCACAGAGTAGTATAGTATTCACAGAGTAGTATAGTATTCACAGAGTAGTATAGTATTCACAGAGTAGTATAGTATTGATGGAGTAGTATAGTATTCACAGAGTAGTATAGTATTGATAGAGTAGTATAGTATTCACAGAGTAGTATAGTATTCACAGAGTAGTATAGTATTGATAGAGTAGTATAGTATTCACAGAGTAGTATAGTATTCACAGAGTAGTATAGTATTCACAGAGTAGTATAGTATTGATAGAGTAGTATAGTATTCACAGAGTAGTATAGTATTGATAGAGTAGTATAGTATTCACAGAGTAGTAGTATTCACAGAGTAGTATAGTATTCACAGAGTAGTAAAAATTCAAGAGTAGTATAGTATTCACAGAGTAGTATAGTATTGATAGAGTAGTATAGTATTCACAGAGTAGTAAATATTCATAGAGTAGTATAGTATTCACAGAGTAGTATAGTATTCACAGAGTAGTATAGTATTCACAGAGTAGTATAGTATTCACAGAGTAGTATAGTATTGATGGAGTAGTATAGTATTCACAGAGTAGTATAGTATTCACAGAGTAGTATAGTATTCACAGAGTAGTATAGTATTCACAGAGTAGTATAGTATTCACAGAGTAGTATAGTATTCACAGAGTAGTATAGTATTCACAGAGTAGTATAGTATTCACAGAGTAGTATAGTATTCATGAGTAGTATAGTATTGATGGAGTAGTATAGTATTCACAGAGTAGTATAGTATTCACAGAGTAGTATAGTATTCACAGAGTAGTATAGTATTCACAGAGTAGTATAGTATTGATGGAGTAGTATAGTATTCACAGAGTAGTATAGTATTCACAGAGTAGTATAGTATTCACAGAGTAGTATAGTATTCACAGAGTAGTATAGTATTGATGGAGTAGTATAGTATTCACAGAGTAGTAAATATTCACAGAGTAGCATAGTATTCACAGAGTAGTATAGTATTCACAGAGTAGTATAGTATTCACAGAGTAGTATAGTATTCACAGAGTAGTATAGTATTCACAGAGTAGTATAGTATTCATAGAGTAGTATAGTATTCACAGAGTAGTATAGTATTCACAGAGTAGTATAGTATTCATAGAGTAGTATAGTATTCATAGAGTAGTATAGTATTGATGGAGTAGTATAGTATTCACAGAGTAGTATAGTATTCACAGAGTAGTATAGTATTGATGAGTAGTATAGTATTCACAGAGTAGTATAGTATTCACAGAGTAGTATAGTATTCACAGAGTAGTATAGTATTGATGGAGTAGTATAGTATTCACAGAGTAGTATAGTATTCACAGAGTAGTATAGTATTCACAGAGTAGTATAGTATTGATAGAGTAGTATAGTATTCACAGAGTAGTATAGTATTGATGGAGTAGTATAGTATTGATGGAGTAGTATAGTATTCACAGAGTAGTATAGTATTCACAGAGTAGTATAGTATTGATGAGTAGTATAGTATTCACAGAGTAGTATAGTATTCACAGAGTAGTATAGTATTGATGGAGTAGTATAGTATTCACAGAGTAGTATAGTATTCACAGAGTAGTATAGTATTCACAGAGTAGTATAGTATTGATGAGTAGTATAGTATTCACAGAGTAGTATAGTATTCACAGAGTAGTATAGTATTCACAGAGTAGTATAGTATTCACAGAGTAGTATAGTATTCACAGAGTAGTATAGTATTCAGGAGTAGTATAGTATTCACAGAGTAGTATAGTATTCACAGAGTAGTATAGTATTCACAGAGTAGTATAGTATTCACAGAGTAGTATAGTATTGATGGAGTAGTATAGTATTCACAGAGTAGTATAGTATTCACAGAGTAGTATAGTATTCACAGAGTAGTATAGTATTCACAGAGTAGTATAGTATTGATGGAGTAGTATAGTATTCACAGAGTAGTATAGTATTCACAGAGTAGTATAGTATTCACAGAGTAGTATAGTATTCACAGAGTAGTATAGTATTGATAGAGTAGTATAGTATTCAAGAGTAGTATAGTATTGATGGAGTAGTATAGTATTCACAGAGTAGTATAGTATTCACAGAGTAGTATAGTATTCACAGAGTAGTATAGTATTGATGGAGTAGTATAGTATTCACAGAGTAGTATAGTATTCACAGAGTAGTATAGTATTCACAGAGTAGTATAGTATTCACAGAGTAGTATAGTATTGATGGAGTAGTATAGTATTCACAGAGTAGTATATATTCACAGAGTAGTATAGTATTCACAGAGTAGTATAGTATTCACAGAGTAGTATAGTATTCACAGAGTAGTATAGTATTCACAGAGTAGTATAGTATTCACAGAGTAGTATAGTATTCATAGAGTAGTATAGTATTCATAGAGTAGTATAGTATTCACAGAGTAGTATAGTATTCACAGAGTAGTATAGTATTCACAGAGTAGTATAGTATTCACAGAGTAGTATAGTATTGATGAGTAGTATAGTATTCACAGAGTAGTATAGTATTCACAGAGTAGTATAGTATTGATGAGTAGTATAGTATTCACAGAGTAGTATAGTATTCACAGAGTAGTATAGTATTCACAGAGTAGTATAGTATTGATGGAGTAGTATAGTATTCACAGAGTAGTATAGTATTCACAGAGTAGTATAGTATTCACAGAGTAGTATAGTATTGATAGAGTAGTATAGTATTCACAGAGTAGTATAGTATTGATGGAGTAGTATAGTATTCATAGAGTAGTATAGTATTCACAGAGTAGTATAGTATTCACAGAGTAGTATAGTATTCACAGAGTAGTATAGTATTGATGGAGTAGTATAGTATTCACAGAGTAGTATAGTATTCACAGAGTAGTATAGTATTGATGGAGTAGTATAGTATTCACAGAGTAGTATAGTATTCACAGAGTAGTATAGTATTCACAGAGTAGTATAGTATTGATGGAGTAGTATAGTATTCACAGAGTAGTATAGTATTCACAGAGTAGTATAGTATTCACAGAGTAGTATAGTATTGATGGAGTAGTATAGTATTCACAGAGTAGTATAGTATTCACAGAGTAGTATAGTATTCACAGAGTAGTATAGTATTGATGGAGTAGTATAGTATTCACAGAGTAGTATAGTATTCACAGAGTAGTATAGTATTCACAGAGTAGTATAGTATTCACAGAGTAGTATAGTATTGATGGAGTAGTATAGTATTCACAGAGTAGTATAGTATTCACAGAGTAGTATAGTATTCACAGAGTAGTATAGTATTCACAGAGTAGTATAGTATTCACAGAGTAGTATAGTATTCACAGAGTAGTATAGTATTCACAGAGTAGTATAGTATTCACAGAGTAGTATAGTATTCACAGAGTAGTATAGTATTGATGGAGTAGTATAGTATTCACAGAGTAGTATAGTATTCACAGAGTAGTATAGTATTCACAGAGTAGTATAGTATTCACAGAGTAGTATAGTATTGATGCAGTAGTTAGCGTTACCCTGGGCGGAGACGTGTCTCCACTTGGACGGCACCATGGTGAACTCTCCTCTGATGATCTGCTCCGAGATCGGCTGACGACCAAAACTCTCATGAAAGGGAGGGTAACCACACAGACTGAGAGACAGACAGGTGAGAGAGAGACAGGTGAGAGACAGACAGGTGAGAGACAGACAGGTGAGAGACAGACAGGTGAGAGAGAGACAGGTGAGAGACAGACAGGTGAGAGACAGACAGGTGAGAGAGAGACAGGTGAGAGAGAGACAGGTGAGAGACAGACAGGTGAGAGAGAGACAGGTGAGAGAGAGACAGGTGAGAGACAGACAGGTGAGAGAGAGACAGGTGAGAGACAGACAGGTGAGAGACAGACAGGTGAGAGACAGACAGGTGAGAGAGAGACAGGTGAGAGACAGGTGAGAGAGAGACAGGTGAGAGAGAGACAGGTGAGAGACAGACAGGTGAGAGAGAGACAGGTGAGAGACAGACAGGTGAGAGACAGACAGGTGAGAGAGAGACAGGTGAGAGACAGACAGGTGAGAGACAGACAGGTGAGAGACAGACAGGTGAGAGACAGACAGGTGAGAGACAGACAGGTGAGAGACAGGTGAGAGAGAGACAGGTGAGAGAGAGACAGGTGAGACAGGTGAGAGACAGACAGGTGAGAGACAGACAGGTGAGAGAGAGACAGGTGAGAGACAGACAGGTGAGAGAGAGACAGGTGAGAGACAGACAGGTGAGAGACAGACAGGTGAGAGACAGACAGGTGAGAGACAGACAGGTGAGAGAGAGACAGGTGAGAGACAGGTGAGAGAGAGACAGGTGAGAGAGAGACAGGTGAGAGACAGGTGAGAGACAGACAGGTGAGAGACAGACAGGAGAGAGACAGACAGGTGAGAGACAGACAGGTGAGAGAGAGACAGGTGAGAGACAGACAGGTGAGAGACAGACAGGTGAGAGACAGACAGGTGAGAGACAGGTGAGAGAGAGACAGATGAGAGACAGACGAGAGAGAGACAGATGAGAGACAGACAGGTGAGAGACAGACAGGTGAGAGAGAGACAGGTGAGAGACAGACAGGTGAGAGACAGACAGGTGAGAGACAGACAGATGAGAGAGAGAGACAGACAGGTGAGAGACAGACAGGTGAGAGACAGACAGGTGAGAGACAGACAGGTGAGAGACAGACAGGTGAGAGACAGACAGGTGAGAGAGAGACAGATGAGAGAGAGAGACAGGTGAGAGACAGACAGGTGAGAGAGAGACAGGTGAGAGAGAGACAGATGAGAGAGAGAGACACAGTATTTACTATCATTATTGTGTAGTATTACTATTTCGGCGATTAGATCAAATATAAATTATCTTTGATGCAATTTAGTTACATTGCCATCACTTGTCATCTTGACTCTCAGGTCTGTAACGACCGTAGGAACCTGAACTGTGACTGTTGATCTGAAGGGGGCGGGGCCTACCAGACGAACAGCAGCACAGCTCCAGCAGTCCACCGCCAGGCTGTACCCCGTGGTGGAGGCCTGGGTGAAGACCTCTGGGGCAGGTAGGAGGGAGTCCCACACAGAGACCGCATCAGCAGGCTCTCCTCCAGGATCCTCGACTGGTTGAAGTCCGTCACCTGGGGGGACAGTGGGGAAGAGTAGAGAGTGTGTGTAGTGTAGTGTGTGACGCTGTGCATGAGACGTGTGCGTGCAGGGTGTGGACGCAGCGGATGTGCTGCTGGTTGTCAGGTCTATGTGTTGAGCTGTGCTGTGATGAAGTCTCGCACTCGCACAGGTGTGTGATGGAAGGTAGCTCGTGCTAACTGAAGCTGTGTTGATGTAGCTGTCGTGGCTGACGAAGCAGGTTTGATGTAGCTCTGCTAAACTAAGCCAAGTGTGATGTAGCCTCATGCTATCGAGCCAGGGTAATGTAGCCTCATGCTAACTAAGCCCAGGTTAATTTAGCCTCATGCTAACTAAGCCCAGGTTAATTTAGCCTCATGCTAACTAAGCCCAGGTTAATTTAGCCTCATGCTAACTAAGCCCAGGTTAATTTAGCCTCATGCTAACTAAGCCCAGGTTAATTTAGCCTCATGCTAACTAAGCCCAGGTTAATTTAGCCTCATGCTAACTAAGCCCAGGTTAATTTAGCCTCATGCTAACTAAGCCCAGGTTAATTTAGCCTCATGCTAACTAAGCCCAGGTTAATTTAGCCTCATGCTAACTAAGCCCAGGTTAATTTAGCCTCATGCTAACTAAGCCCAGGTTAATTTAGCCTCATGCTAACTAAGCCCAGGTTAATTTAGCCTCATGCTAACTAAGCCCAGGTTAATTTAGCCTCATGCTAACTAAGCCCAGGTTAATTTAGCCTCATGCTAACTAAGCCCAGGTTAATTTAGCCTCATGCTAACTAAGCCCAGGTTAATTTAGCCTCATGCTAACTAAGCCCAGGTTAATTTAGCCTCATGCTAACTAAGCCCAGGTTAATTTAGCCTCATGCTAACTAAGCCCAGGTTAATTTAGCCTCATGCTAACTAAGCCCAGGTTAATTTAGCCTCATGCTAACTAAGCCCAGGTTAATTTAGCCTCATGCTAACTAAGCCCAGGTTAATTTAGCCTCATGCTAACTAAGCCCAGGTTAATTTAGCCTCATGCTAACTAAGCCCAGGTTAATTTAGCCTCATGTTAACTAAGCCCAGGTTAATTTAGCCTCATGCTAACTAAGCCCAGGTTAATTTAGCCTCATGCTAACTAAGCCCAGGTTAATTTAGCCTCATGCTAACTAAGCCCAGGTTAATTTAGCCTCATGTTAACTAAGCCCAGGTTAATTTAGCCTCATGCTAACTAAGCCCAGGTTAATTTAGCCTCATGCTAACTAAGCCCAGGTTAATTTAGCCTCATGCCAACTAAGCCCAGGTTAATTTAGCCTCATGCCAACTAAGCCCAGGTTAATTTAGCCTCATGCTAACTAAGCCCAGGTTAATTTAGCCTCATGCTAACTAAGCCCAGGTTAATTTAGCCTCATGCTAACTAAGCCCAGGTTAATTTAGCCTCATGCTAACTAAGCCCAGGTTAATTTACCCTCATGCTAACTAAGCCCAGGTTAATTTAGCCTCATGCTAACTAAGCCCAGGTTAATTTAGCCTCATGCTAACTAAGCCCAGGTTAATTTAGCCTCATGCTAACTAAGCCCAGGTTAATTTAGCCTCATGCTAACTAAGCCCAGGTTAATTTAGCCTCATGCTAACTAAGCCCAGGTTAATTTAGCCTCATGCTAACTAAGCCCAGGTTAATTTAGCCTCATGCTAACTAAGCCCAGGTTAATTTAGCCTCATGCTAACTAAGCCCAGGTTAATTTAGCCTCATGCTAACTAAGCCCAGGTTAATTTAGCCTCATGCTAACTAAGCCCAGGTTAATTTAGCCTCATGCTAACTAAGCCCAGGTTAATTTAGCCTCATGCTAACTAAGCCCAGGTTAATTTAGCCTCATGCTAACTAAGCCCAGGTTAATTTAGCCTCATGCCAACTAAGCCCAGGTTAATTTAGCCTCATGCCAACTAAGCCCAGGTTAATTTACCCTCATGCTAACTAAGCCCAGGTTAATTTAGCCTCATGCTAACTAAGCCCAGGTTAATTTAGCCTCATGCTAACTAAGCCCAGGTTAATTTAGCCTCATGCTAACTAAGCCCAGGTTAATTTAGCCTCATGCTAACTAAGCCCAGGTTAATTTAGCCTCATGCTAACTAAGCCCAGGTTAATTTAGCCTCATGCTAACTAAGCCCAGGTTAATTTAGCCTCATGCTAACTAAGCCCAGGTTAATTTAGCCTCATGCTAACTAAGCCCAGGT
>CM070487.1:47899562-47927062 GCA_036324585.1 Champsocephalus esox
GTGTTGGCTCAGTGTTGGCTGTTGGCTCAGTGTTGGCTCAGTGTTGGCTGTTGGCTCAGTGTTGGCTCAGTGTTGGCTCAGTGTTGGCTCAGTGTTGGCTCAGTGTTGGCTCAGTGTTGGCTCAGTGTTGGCTCAGTGTTGGCTCAGTGTTGGCTCAGTGTTGGCTCAGTGTTGGCTCAGTGTTGGCTCAGTGTTGGCTCAGTGTTGGCTCAGTGTTGGCTCAGTGTTGGCTCAGTGTTGGCTCAGTGTTGGCTCAGTGTTAGCTCAGTGTTGGCTCAGTGTTGGCTCAGTGTTGGCTCAGTGTTAGCTCAGTGTTAGCTCAGTGTTGCTCAGTGTTAGCTCAGTGTTGGCTCAGTGTTGGCTCAGTGTTAGCTCAGTGTTGGCTCAGTGTTGGCTCAGTGTTAGCTCAGTGTTGGCTCAGTGTTGGCTCAGTGTTGGCTCAGTGTTGGCTCAGTGTTGGCTCAGTGTTGGCTCAGTGTTGGCTCAGTGTTGGCTCAGTGTTGGCTCAGTGTTGGCTCAGTGTTGGCTCAGTGTTGGCTCAGTGTTGGCTCAGTGTTGGCTCAGTGTTGGCTCAGTGTTGGCTGTTAGCTCAGTGTTGCTCAGTGTTAGCTCAGTGTTGGCTCAGTGTTGGCTGTTAGCTCAGTGTTGGCTGTTAGCTCAGTGTTGGCTGTTAGCTCAGTGTTGGCTGCTCAGTGTTGGCTCAGTGTTGGCTCAGTGTTGGCTGTTAGCTCAGTGTTGGCTCAGTGTTGGCTCAGTGTTGGCTCAGTGTTGGCTCAGTGTTGGCTCAGTGTTGGCTCAGTGTTGGCTCAGTGTTGGCTCAGTGTTGGCTGTTGGCTCAGTGTTGGCTCAGTGTTGGCTGTTGGCTCAGTGTTGGCTCAGTGTTGGCTCAGTGTTGGCTCAGTGTTGGCTCAGTGTTGGCTCAGTGTTGGCTCAGTGTTGGCTCAGTGTTGGCTCAGTGTTGGCTCAGTGTTGGCTCAGTGTTGGCTCAGTGTTGGCTCAGTGTTGGCTCAGTGTTGGCTCAGTGTTGGCTCAGTGTTGGCTCAGTGTTGGCTCAGTGTTGGCTCAGTGTTGGCTCAGTGTTGGCTCAGTGTTGGCTCAGTGTTGGCTCAGTGTTGGCTCAGTGTTGGCTCAGTGTTGGCTCAGTGTTAGCTCAGTGTTAGCTCAGTGTTAGCTCAGTGTTAGCTCAGTGTTAGCTCAGTGTTAGCTCAGTGTTGGCTCAGTGTTGGCTCAGTGTTAGCTCAGTGTTGGCTCAGTGTTGGCTCAGTGTTGGCTCAGTGTTGGCTGTTGGCTCAGTGTTGGCTCAGTGTTGGCTCAGTGTTGGCTCAGTGTTGGCTCAGTGTTGGCTCAGTGTTGGCTCAGTGTTGGCTCAGTGTTGGCTCAGTGTTGGCTCAGTGTTGGCTGTTAGCTCAGTGTTGGCTCAGTGTTGGCTGTTGGCTCAGTGTTGGCTCAGTGTTGGCTGTTAGCTCAGTGTTAGCTCAGTGTTGGCTCAGTGTTGGCTCAGTGTTGGCTGTTGGCTCAGTGTTGGCTCAGTGTTGGCTCAGTGTTGGCTCAGTGTTGGCTCAGTGTTGGCTGTTAGCTCAGTGTTGGCTCAGTGTTGGCTCAGTGTTGGCTGTTGGCTCAGTGTTGGCTGTTAGCTCAGTGTTAGCTCAGTGTTGGCTCAGTGTTGGCTCAGTGTTGGCTCAGTGTTGGCTCAGTGTTGGCTCAGTGTTGGCTCAGTGTTGGCTCAGTGTTGGCTCAGTGTTGGCCCTGTGTTAGCCCTGTGTTAGCCCTGTGTTAGCCCTGTGTTAGCCCTGTGTTAGCCCTGTGTTAGCCCTGTGTTAGCCCTGTGTTAGCCCTGTGTTAGCTCACCGTGGCTCCTGAAGCCCCGGGCCATGGGCAGCAGGCGGCCCCAGGGCTGAGGCTCTGGCTCCTCTGGGACGGAGGACAGAGTGACGGGGATGGTGTCGACGCTGCTCAGAGTCCCAGAGCCGCTGGAGGAGGTGGGACCACTGGAGGAGCTGGAGCCCTGCTGGGTCTTAGACTGGGACTTAGCCTGGGTCGGGGACAGGGTGGAGAGAGCCTGGGACAGGGACTGGGTGGACTGGGTGGACTGGGTGTGATCCGCCTCATGTGGAACCTCTTCAGACATTTTCCAGCTCTGAAAGGTAAATAGGTAGGAAGGTGTTAGAACTCTCCTGGTCCCCGGCTTGAGCTCCAGCTCTGATCCACGTATCTGGGATCCTCTCCAGAGGGAGGGAGTCATCACATACAGAGACTAGTTCCTGAGCAGTGTCCTTCACATGCTGATATCAAGAGAAGGAGTCATCACATACAGAGACTAGTTCCTGAGCAGTGTCCTTCACATGCTGATATCCAGAGAAGGAGTCATCACATACAGAGACTAGTTCCTTCACAGAGTCCTTCACATGCTGATATCAAGAGAGGGAGTCATCACATACAGAGACTAGTTCCTGAGCAGTGTCCTTCACATGCTGATATCCAGAGAAGGAGTCATCACATACAGAGACTAGTTCCTGAGCAGTGTCCTGCACATGCTGATATCCCAGAGAGGGAGTCATCACATACAGAGACTAGTTCCTGAGCAGTGTCCTTCACATGCTGATATCCAGAGAAGGAGTCATCACATACAGAGACTAGTTCCTGAGCAGTGTCCTTCACATGCTGATATCCAGAGAAGGAGTCATCACATACAGAGACTAGTTCCTGAGCAGTGTCCTTCACATGCTGATATCCCAGAGAGGGAGTCATCACATACAGAGACTAGTTCCTGAGCAGTGTCCTTCACATGCTGATATCCAGAGAAGGAGTCATCACATACAGAGACTAGTTCCTGAGCAGTGTCCTTCACATGTTGATATCCAGAGAAGGAGTCATCACATACAGAGACTAGTTCCTGAGCAGTGTCCTTCACATGCTGATATCCAGAGAAGGAGTCATCACATACAGAGACTAGTTCCTGAGCAGTGTCCTTCACATGCTGATATCCAGAGAGGGAGTCATCACATACAGAGACTAGTTCCTGAGCAGTGTCCTTCACATGCTGATATCCAAGAGAGGGAGTCATCACATACAGAGACTAGTTCCTGAGCAGTGTCCTTCACATGCTGATATCCAGAGAAGGAGTCATCACATACAGAGACTAGTTCCTGAGCAGTGTCCTTCACATGCTGATATCCAGAGAAGGAGTCATCACATACAGAGACTAGTTCCTGAGCAGTGTCCTTCACATGCTGATATCAAGAGAGGGAGTCATCACATACAGAGACTAGTCCTGAGCAGTGTCCTTCACATGCTGATATCCAGAGAGGGAGTCACACAGTCTCAAGATGGAGGAACAGAAAGCAGTATCAATGTTTACTTCAGATTAGCTCCACGTCAGAAATGAGCATGCTTGATGCCTCTCTCCATAATGAGCATGCTTGATGTCTCTCTCCATCGAGGCTGAGTCATCATGTTCATCACAGAGCTATCACCTGCCTCAAGCAGCCCTGATGCTCTTCTGTCTCACATCCTGTCAGGTTCACAGCTGCAGATGATACCTTGTTAGCATGCTACTCTCAGGTTCACAGCTGCAGTTGATACCTTGTTAGCATGCTGCTCTCAGGTTCACAGCTGCAGATGATACCTTGTTAGCATGCTGCTCTCATGTTCACAGCTGCAGATGATACCTTGTTAGCATGCTGCTCTCATGTTGGAGGAGGACACTCAGGATGTTCCCAACAGAAGCGTTTTACTTTGTTATGGGTTTAACCAGATATTGACCTGCAGCTGTTTCATCAATCTGTTAATGTCCTGCTCCTCCAGAGCGAACGCGTTACTGAGAGTCAGAACGACCTCTCAGCTCCACAGAACACAGCTTCTGTCCCCTCAGTACTTCTACTTTCACTCAGGTACCAGACCTCAGTACTTCTACTTTCACTCAGGTACCAGACCTGAGTACTTCTACTTTCACTCAGGTACCAGACCTCAGTACTTCTACTTTCACTCAGGTACCAGACCTCAGTACTTCTACTTTTACTCAGGTACCAGACCTCAGTACTTCTACTTTCACTCAGGTACCAGACCTCAGTACTTCTACTTTCACTCAGGTACCAGACCTCAGTACTTCTACTTTCACTCAGGTACCAGACCTCAGTACTTCTACTTTCACTCAGGTACCAGACCTGAGTACTTCTACTTTCACTCAGGTACCAGATCTCAGTACTTCTACTTTCACTCAGGTACCAGACCTCAGTACTTCTACTTTCACTCAGGTACCAGATCTCAGTACTTCTACTTTCACTCAGGTACCAGACCTCAGTACTTCTACTTTCACTCAGGTACCAGATCTCAGTACTTCTACTTTCACTCAGGTACCAGACCTCAGTACTTCTACTTTCACTCAGGTACCAGATCTCAGTACTTCTACTTTCACTCAGGTACCAGACCTCAGTACTTCTACTTTCACTCAGGTACCAGACCTCAGTACTTCTACTTTCACTCAGGTACCAGACCTCAGTACTTCTACTTTCACTCAGGTACCAGACCTCAGTACTTCTACTTTTACTCAGGTACCAGACCTCAGTACTTCTACTTTCACTCAGGTACCAGACCTCAGTACTTCTACTTTTACTCAGGTACCAGACCTCAGTACTTCTACTTTCACTCAGGTACCAGACCTCAGTACTTCTACTTTTACTCAGGTACCAGACCTCAGTACTTCTACTTTTACTCAGGTACCAGACCTCAGTACTTCTACTTTCACTCAGGTACCAGACCTCAGTACTTCTACTTTTACTCAGGTACCAGACCTCAGTACTTCTACTTTCACTCAGGTACCAGACCTCAGTACTTCTACTTTTACTCAGGTACCAGACCTCAGTACTTCTACTTTTACTCAGGTACCAGACCTCAGTACTTCTACTTTTACTCAGGTACCAGACCTCAGTACTTCTACTTTCACTCAGGTACCAGACCTGAGTACTTCTACTTTTACTCAGGTACCAGACCTCAGTACTTCTACTTTCACTCAGGTACCAGACCTCAGTACTTCTACTTTTACTCAGGTACCAGACCTCAGTACTTCTACTTTTACTCAGGTACCAGATCTCAGTACTTCTACTTTTACTCTAGTACTTCTCCCTAACCTTGATAACGGTATCAGAGACTGATCTGGGACCAGAACCAGGACCAGCTTCACTAGTCCCGCCCCCAGCTGTCACTCACAGCTGCTAAGAGACGGCAAAGTACACACATCCTTTACTCAAGCAGAAGTACACACATCCTTTACTCAAGTAGAAGTACACACATCCTTTACTCAAGTAGAAGTACACACATCCTTTACTCAAGCAGAAGTACACACATCCTTTACTCAAGCAGAAGTACACACATCCTTGACTCAAGTAGAAGTACACACATCCTTTACTCAAGCAGAAGTACACACATCCTTTACTCAAGTAGAAGTACACACATCCTTTACTCAAGTAGAAGTACACACATCCTTTACTCAAGCAGAAGTACACACATCCTTGACTCAAGCAGAAGTACACACATCCTTGACTCAAGTAGAAGTACACACATCCTTTACTCAAGCAGAAGTACACACATCCTTTACTCAAGTAGAAGTACACACATCCTTTACTCAAGCAGAAGTACACACATCCTTTACTCAAGTAGAAGTACACACATCCTTTACTCAAGCAGAAGTACACACATCCTTTACTCAAGCAGAAGTACACACATCCTTTACTCAAGCAGAAGTACACACATCCTTTACTCAAGTAGAAGTACACACATCCTTTACTCAAGCAGAAGTACACACATCCTTTACTCAAGTAGAAGTACACACATCCTTTACTCAAGCAGAAGTACACACATCCTTTACTCAAGTAGAAGTACACCCATCGTGTACTCAAGTAGAAGTACACACATCCTATACTCAAGTAGAAGTACACACATCCTTTACTCAAGTAGAAGTACACACATCCTTTACTCAAGTAGAAGTACACACATCCTTTACTCAAGGAGAAGTACACACATCCTGTTCTCAAGTAGAAGTACACACATCCTTTACTCGAGTAGAAGTACACACATCCCTTACTCAGGTAGAAGTACAGATACTCGTGTTTAAACATACTCTGGTGAAAGTAGAAGTACTGACTAATATTGTGTAAAAAGTGGTCAGAAAAATAAGTCGTGGAGTAAAGTACTGTCACCAGAAACATTAAGTACAGTAACGAAGTATTTGTACTCCTCTACCTCCCGCCTCTGCTAGCAGAACCGGAGCCTCTGGCAGCAGAACCGGAGCCTCTGGCAGCAGAACCGGAGCCTCTGGCAGCAGAACCGGAGCCTCTGGCAGCAGAACCGGTGCCTCTGGCAGCAGAACCGGAGCCTCTGGCAGCAGAACCGGAGCCTCTGGACTCACCTGAGCTCGGGCCTCCGAAGGTAAACACACCGGGACATGTGCACTTGCAGTGGGATCCGCGCGCTTCAGTCTGCCGTCTCTAATGTCTCTAATGTCATGTGATCGTCCCAGCCAATGAGAGCTTAGTACACCGGTCACGTGGATTTGGCTCTGCTTCCGGGTCGGCAGGAGGAGAGACGGCGGGACAGACAGAGAAGAAAGATCATAATAATGACAATAAATACTCATCAATCTCAACATTAACAACAATGACCGACTACTGAGTGGAGCCGCCTGCCGCTCACCTGCCTGTCTGTCTGCCGCTCACCTGTCTGTCTGTCTGTCTGTCTGTCTGTCTGTCTGTCTGTCTGTCTGTCTGCCGCTCACCTGTCTGTCTGTCGCTCACCTGTCTGTCTGTCTGTCGCTCACCTGTCTGCCGCCTGTCGCTCGCTCACCTGCCTGCCGCCTGTCTGCCGCTCACCTGTCTGCCGCCTGTCGCTCGCTCACCTGCCTGCCGCCTGTCTGCCGCTCACCTGCCTGCCGCCTGTCTGCCGCCTGTCTGCCGCCTGTCTGCCGCTCACCTGTCTGTCTGCCGCTCACCTGGGTGACGTCATGTCCAAACAGAAGAGTTCTGCCAAAGCTCTGATCATCACAGACGGTGAGTTAGTGAACCAGCTACAAGTACACGGTCATTCTGAGTACTTCTACTTTGACTGAAGTACAAGACCTGAGTACTTCTACTTTGACTGAAGTACAAGATCTGAGTACTTCTACTTTTACTGAAGTACAAGATCTGAGTACTTCTACTGTTACTGAAGTACAAGATCTGAGTACTTCTACTTTTACTGAAGTACAAGACCTGAGTACTCAGATCTAGTACTTGAGTAAAAGTAGAAGTACTCAGATCTAGTACTTGAGTAAAAGTAGAAGTACTCGGGTCTAACAGCTGTTCTCAGTGTATGTGGGATATCCTCAGGAGAGTCTGACCAATGATCCTTCTCTCTGCAGACGAGCAGGAGGACCTGAACCCGTTCTCCTTCAGAGAGTTCCTGCGCTGGAAGAGCTTGGAACCAGAACCAGATGTGGACCTGGAACCAGAACCAGACCTGTACCCGGACCCGGACCTGGACCTGGACCAGACTCGGGTACGACAGCTATTCTTACTTTCTCTACAATGATGAGTTTTTCACAAAAAGTCCTGATTCCAATTTGTTTCCTAAACATCCTGACACAATCATTATTTATTTATTTGTGTTCTGACTTGGTCTCAGAATCCTCAGCTTCCTCAGAACCAGCCGCTCGGAGCCGTGAGATCATCTAACCCAGCGGTTCAACATGTAAGAAGCGTATTGGAAACTAAAACTGCAATATGATGTTTGTGTCGCGATAACACACGACATCTATTTGAGAAGTCTCCGGTACCGATAAAAAGACCGATAACCTCGGAGCTTAACGGTACCACGGTCTTCAATAAGTCAGCCCCGGGGCCCGTTTAATACCGGGGCCCGGTACCCAGCCCTGCCACCCGCACATATCGCCAATTAGTTCCGCAACCCGACCCGAACCCGCATATCCTATGAGCAGTGAAAACGTGCAGTTATGAACATGCAGTGCGTATTGCGTGGGGTGCTGGTCTCAGAGCGTGGGGTGCTGGTCTCGGAACGCGGGGTGCTGGTCTCGGAACGCGGGGTGCTGGTCTCGGAGCGCGGGGTGCTGGTCTCGGAGCGCGGGGTGCTGGTCTCGGAGCGCGGGGTGCCGGTCTCGGAGCGCGGGGTGCCGGTCTCGGAGCGCGGGGTGCCGGTCTCGGAGCGCGGGGTGCCGGTCTCAAAGCGTGGGGTGCCGGTCTCGGAGCGCGGGGTGCCGGTCTCGGAGCGCGGGGTGCCGGTCTCAGAGCGCGGGGTGCCGGTCTCGGAGCGCGGGGTGCCGGTCTCGGAGCGTGGGGTGCTGGTCTCAAAGCGTGGGGTGCCGGTCTCGGAGCGCGGGGTGCCGGTCTCGGAGCGTGGGGTGCTGGTCTCAAAGCGTGGGGTGCCGGTCTCGGAGCGCGGGGTGCTGGTCTCGGAGCGTGGGGTGCTGGTCTCAAAGCGTGGGGTGCCGGTCTCGGAGCGCGGGGTGCCGGTCTCGGAGCGCGGGGTGCCGGTCTCAAAGCGTGGGGTGCCGGTCTCGGAGCGCGGGGTGCTGGTCTCGGAGCGTGGGGTGCCGGTCTCAAAGCGTGGGGTGCCGGTCTCGGAGCGCGGGGTGCCGGTCTCGGAGCGCGGGGTGCCGGTCTCAGAGCGCGGGGTGCCGGTCTCGGAGCGCGGGGTGCTGGTCTCGGAGCGTGGGGTGCTGGTCTCAGAACGCGGGGTGCTGGTCTCGGAACGCGGGGTGCTGGTCTCGGAGCGCGGGGTGCTGGTCTCGGAGCGCGGGGTGCCGGTCTCGGAGCGCGGGGTGCCGGTCTCGGAGCGCGGGGTGCCGGTCTCGGAGCGCGGGGTGCCGGTCTCGGAGCGCGGGGTGCCGGTCTCGGAGCGCGGGGTGCCGGTCTCGGAGCGCGGGGTGTCGGTCTCGGAGCGCGGGGTGCCGGTCTCGGAGCGCGGGGTGCTGGTCTCGGAGCGCGGGGTGCTGGTCTCGGAGCGCGGGGTGCCGGTCTCAGAACGCGGGGTGCCGGTCTCGGAGCGCGGGGTGCCGGTCTCGGAGCGTGGGGTGCTGGTCTCAAAGCGTGGGGTGCCGGTCTCGGAGCGCGGGGTGCTGGTCTCGGAGCGTGGGGTGCTGGTCTCAAAGCGTGGGGTGCCGGTCTCGGAGCGCGGGGTGCTGGTCTCGGAGCGTGGGGTGCTGGTCTCGGAGCGTGGGGTGCTGGTCTCAAAGCGTGGGGTGCCGGTCTCGGAGCGCGGGGTGCCGGTCTCGGAGCGCGGGGTGCCGGTCTCAAAGCGTGGGGTGCTGGTCCCGCGGGGGAGGGGTCTGAGGATTTAAACATTACACCCGCGAATCACTTTTTGTCACCCGCCCCGATGCAGGACTCTGACCCGCGCACCACCCGCCTGTGCGCATCAAAGACGCAGATCATCGTTCCCACTAAAGTAGGCTGAGAGCAGAGGTTGGGTTAGACTTTTTCACTGTCCGTCATTTTGACGATCGTAAAACTTCCGTCAAAATCCAGAATCACCCGTCGGCCTTTACTCTGACGAGGGGGGGGGCAGTTCACGTGCGTCGTGTTATGCATGGCTGCTGCACGTCGCGGGAGCGTGCACAGCGTGAAGCCAAAACTCACAGTTCACTGATCGGCGGTTTGGAAGCGGTATCATTTCCCTTTGGAGGGCAGAACACGGCAGAACACCGGAGCCTCGCCGCGGGAGGCGCTGGTCAGTTTGTTCTAATCCGTCAAAATGACGGACGGCTTTCAGATGTGTCCGTCATTGTTAAAAAGAATCCGCAGAGTGCTGGGCGTCAACGTGCACTCAAACGGTCCGGCGCCACTCGATGGCGTGGAGTACTGGAAGTAGTGGCTCTGCAGCAGTTTACTCCACATTGAGAAACGGCCACTGTCTGTCTCTCAGAGGTCGTCGGAGGGCGTGACCTTCGACCCTGAGGTCGGGAGCTGTTTCTTCTCGGAGCCTTCTCTGGACCCACAGGTAAACTCTACCTGTGACATCATCAGAAGGTCTACCTGTGACATCATCAGAAGGTCCCCAGTGGGAGGTCAGTGTGAAAACTGCACAGCGTTAACAGCACTCTCTCTCTGTCCAATCAGGAGGAGGAGTGGGGGCGGAGCTTGCAGTCAGGTGTGGACAGCACCTCCTCTCTCTGCACGGAGGAGGAGGAGGAGGGGGAGGAGGAGGAAACCAGGTAGGTCTGCTGCTCTCTGATTGGCTAATTTCAGTGCTGCTCTCTGATTGGTTAGTTTCAGTGCTGCTCTCTGATTGGTTAGTTTCAGTGCTGCTCTCTGATTGGTTGGTTTCCCACATCTACAGGTTCTCCTCCAGACCGGAGGCCCAGCAGGGAGCAGCAGAGAGCTATGAAGGTGATGATGAAACCTCCATGGCTGAAGCCGTCTCCACCTACAGGGGGAGGAGCTTACAGCAGGTAACAGCTCACAGCAGGGGGAGGAGCTTACAGCAGGTAACAGCTCACAGCAGGGGGAGGAGCTTACAGCAGGTAACAGCTCACGTAAGGGGGAGGAGCTTACAGCAGCTCACAGCAGGGGGAGGAGCTTACAGCAGGTAACAGCTCGCTGCAGGGGGAGGAGCTTACAGCAGGTAGCAGCTCACAGCAGGGGGAGGAGCTTACAGCAGCTAACAGCTGTTATAATGAACAGGAAGTACAACAGGTACACACCAAACACAACTTCCTGTTTGTACCCTCCAAAATGAGAGTGTTGTGTGTGTCAGCTGCAGGAAGAGAACCAGTGTCTGAGGAGATCCATCCGGGAGCTGCAGAGGAGCTCACTGGCCGACCAGCGCAGGTGAGCATCGGCCAATCATAACACAGCACCCACCGTCACCTATAACCTCACAACTCAGGCTTTTTCTAAAAAAATAAAATAACCCTCTCTCTTCCTCCGTACCCACATCTCTAAAAACGGGGAACAACGAGCGGATACGGATTTGTCGCCGATCTGACGTCAAACCGCAGAGAGCTGCTATCAGAAACAATGGCTGACGTGTTTTGCACGTAGTCTCGTCTGTGTTGACATTCGCCTCGCGCGCTCAGAGCTCACGTGCTGGAGAGAGAGAGAGAGAGAGAGAGAGAGAGAGAGAGAGAGAGAGAGAGAGAGAGAGAGAGAGAGAGAGAGAGAGAGAGAGAGAGAGAGAGAGAGAGAGAGAGAGAGAGAGAGAGAGAGAGAGAGAGAGAGAGAGAGAGAGAGAGAGAGAGAGAGAGAGAGAGAGAGAGAGAGAGAGAGAGAGAGAGAGAGAGAGAAGAGAGAGAGAGAGAGAGAGAGAGAGAGAGAGAGAGAGAGAGAGAGAGAGAGAGAGAGAGAGAGAGAGAGAGAGAGCTCTGTTTCAGAGGTGATCCTTGATGTGGTTTAGAACAGGATGGCGTTTTATCACAGCTCCGGTGGAGTTCTGACCAGGCATTAGCTCCGCCTCCTCTGTTTGTTCCAGCCCAGAATGCATCTCTGCGCCGGGGCTGCGAGGAGGCGTGCTTGGTATACGTATGGCTTCCCAGGGTAGCGTGGTCCACTTTTCAAATTCTGACTTGTTTCTAAACATCTCCGAATGCTGCCACATTACCCATGATGCCTCAGGGTGGAGCAGCTGACGGAGGAGCTGCTGCAGAGGAGGCGTCGGGAGGAGCAGGAGGCGCAGGATCTGGAGAGCATGGTGCACTCTGTGGAGCAGAACCTCACTCAGATGACGGTAACAGCAAGGCATCATGGGAGATGTAGTTCAGAGACTCTCCTCTGGTATAAATAGATATATATATAAAGTCTCTCTCTCACCTGTCTCTCTCCTGTCTCTCACCTGTCTCTCACCTGTCTGTCTCTCACCTGTCTGTCTCTCTCACCTGTCTCTCTCCTGTCTCTCACCTGTCTCTCACCTGTCTCTCTCCTGTCTCTCTCCTGTCTCTCTCCTGTCTCTCACCTGTCTCTCTCCTGTCTCCCACCTGTCTCTCTCATCTGTCTCCCACCTGTCTCTCTCCTGTCTCCCACCTGTCTCTCTCCTGTCTCTCACCTGTCTCTCTCCTGTCTCCCACCTGTCTCTCTCATCTGTCTCCCACCTGTCTCTCTCCTGTCTCCCACCTGTCTCTCTCCTGTCTCTCACCTGTCTCTCTCCTGTCTCTCACCTGTCTCTCTCCTGTCTCCCACCTGTCTCTCTCCTGTCTCTCACCTGTCTCTCTCCTGTCTCTCACCTGTCTCTCACCTGTCTCCCACCTGTCTCCCACCTGTCTCTCACCTGTCTCTCTCATCTGTCTCCCACCTGTCTCTCTCCTGTCTCCCACCTGTCTCCCACCTGTCTCTCTCCTGTCTCTCTCCTGTCTCCCACCTGTCTCTCACCTGTCTCTCTCCTGTCTCCCACCTGTCTCTCTCATCTGTCTCCCACCTGTCTCTCTCCTGTCTCCCACCTGTCTCTCTCCTGTCTCTCACCTGTCTCTCTCCTGTCTCTCACCTGTCTCTCTCCTGTCTCCCACCTGTCTCTCTCCTGTCTCTCACCTGTCTCTCTCCTGTCTCTCACCTGTCTCTCACCTGTCTCCCACCTGTCTCCCACCTGTCTCTCACCTGTCTCTCTCATCTGTCTCCCACCTGTCTCTCTCCTGTCTCCCACCTGTCTCCCACCTGTCTCTCTCCTGTCTCTCTCCTGTCTCCCACCTGTCTCTCACCTGTCTCTCTCCTGTCTCCCACCTGTCTCTCTCCTGTCTCTCTCCTGTCTCCCACCTGTCTCTCACCTGTCTCTCTCCTGTCTCCCACCTGTCTCTCACCTGTCTCCCACCTGTCTCTCTCCTGTCTCCCACCTGTCTCCCACCTGTCTCTCACCTGTCTCTCTCCTGTCTCTCTCCTGTCTCCCACCTGTCTCCCACCTGTCTCTCTCCTGTCTCTCACCTGTCTCCCACCTGTCTCCCACCTGTCTCTCTCCTGTCTCCCACCTGTCTCTCTCCTGTCTCTCACCTGTCTCCCACCTGTCTCCCACCTGTCTCTGTCCTGTCTCCCACCTGTCTCTCTCCTGTCTCCCACCTGTCTCTCACCTGTCTCCCACCTGTCTCTCTCCTGTCTCTCACCTGTCTCCCACCTGTCTCTCTCCTGTCTCCCACACAGAAGCGAGCAGTGAAGGCAGAGCTGTGCGTCTCCAAGCTGAAGTGGGAGCTGCAGCAGCTTCAGGTGAGTCCACCTCTGATCAGGATCCAGGTGCATCGAGCTCACCTGGGGGCGCGGGCCCATCAGCCCCCATGCAGAGGACCCATGTGTGTGTGTGTGTGTGTGTGTCAGGTGGAGAACGGAGGTCTGAAGGCGGCGGAGTCGGAGGTCGTCATGACGATGAGACAGAACGCTCAGGTGGCGTCTGATTACCTGAACAAGACGGCAAGCCACGCCCACTCCTCCATACGGTCAGTCAACGCATCCGACTGTTTTTATCAACATGCTGCTGTTACCATATGGTGGTGTTGTTGTTGTTGTTGTTTACCAACGGTCTGTCTGCAGGCAGCTGCTGGGGGGCGCGGAGACCCTCTCTCTGGTCGCTCAGCTGCTGGCCTCCATCGATAGAGTCTCCTCAGAGGACTCTCCTGGATGAATTACCAAAGTAAAAGACTTCCTACAGACGCTTTATTTTGAAGGTGAAGATGACATCACAGCAGCGAGGACTGCCGGCTGCTGATTGGTCCGTTTGTTGGACTGAAGACAGTTTTTATATTGAGCGTCATTGTGGACGGAGAGACATGTCCCTGCTGCTGAGCAGGTCGTCACGTTAGCTTAGCATAGGATGCTATCTCTCCGGAGCCCCTCCTCTCCTGTGGTCTACAGGTGCATGTAGAGGGTCTGCCTGTGTTCCCTCCATTGGACAGGACTGTGTGACATCACTGCGTAACACTCGCGCTCCTATTGGCTGTGTACAGGGTTATATATATGTGACTAGCGTAAAGCTAGCGACTCTGAGACGTGCTGTGAGGGGACTCTGAGACGTGCTGTGCGGGGACTCTGAGACGTGCTGTGAGGGGACTCTGAGACGTGCTGTGAGGGGACTCTGAGACGTGCTGTGAGGGGACTCTGAGACATGCTGTGAGGGGACTCTGAGACATGCTGTGAGGGGACTCTGAGACGTGCTGTGAGGGGACTCTGAGACATGCTGTGAGGGGACTCTGAGACATGCTGTGAGGGGACTCTGAGACATGCTGTGAGGGGACTCTGGGACATGCTGTGAGGGGACTCTGAGACGTGCTGTGTGGGGACTCTGAGACATGCTGTGAGGGGACTCTGAGACGTGCTGTGCGGGGACTCTGAGACGTGCTGTGAGGGGACTCTGAGACGTGCTGTGAGGGGACTCTGAGACATGCTGTGAGGGGACTCTGAGACGTGCTGTGAGGGGACTCTGAGACGTGCTGTGAGGGGACTCTGAGACGTGCTGTGAGGGGACTCTGAGACGTGCTGTGAGGGGACTCTGAGACGTGCTGTGCGGGGACTCTGAGACATGCTGTGAGGGGACTCTGAGACGTGCTGTGAGGGGACTCTGAGACGTGCTGTGAGGGGACTCTGAGACATGCTGTGAGGGGACTCTGAGACATGCTGTGAGGGGACTCTGAGACATGCTGTGAGGGGACTCTGAGACATGCTGTGAGGGGACTCTGAGACATGCTGTGAGGGGACTCTGAGACATGCTGTGAGGGGACTCTGGGACATGCTGTGAGGGGACTCTGGGACATGCTGTGAGGGGACTCTGAGACATGCTGTGAGGGGACTCTGAGACATGCTGTGAGGGGACTCTGAGACATGCTGTGAGGGGACTCTGAGACATGCTGTGAGGGGACTCTGAGACATGCTGTGAGGGGACTCTGAGACATGCTGTGAGGGGACTCTGAGACATGCTGTGAGGGGACTCTGAGACATGCTGTGAGGGGACTCTGGGACGTGCTGTGAGGGGACTCTGAGACATGCTGTGAGGGGACTCTGAGACATGCTGTGAGGGGACTCTGAGACATGCTGTGAGGGGACTCTGAGACATGCTGTGAGGGGACTCTGAGACATGCTGTGAGGGGACTCTGAGACATGCTGTGAGGGGACTCTGAGACATGCTGTGAGGGGACTCTGAGACGTGCTGTGAGGGGACTCTGAGACATGCTGTGAGGGGACTCTAAGACATGCTGTGAGGGGACTCTGAGACATGCTGTGAGGGGACTCTGAGACGTGCTGTGAGGGGACTCTGAGACATGCTGTGAGAGGACTCTGAGACATGCTTTGTCCCTGACGTCCTGTTGAGACAATAAAACATCAGAATAAATGTTCATGTTTTTATTCAGAAGCTCTCTGGAAAAACATCCATTCAGAATATTGTGTGTGTGTGTGTCTGCTGTCTCCAGTGTGTGTGTGTGTCTGCTGTCTCCAGTGTGTGTGTGTGTCTGCTGTCTCCAGTGTGTGTGTGTGTGTCTGCTGTCTCCAGTGTGTGTGTGTGTCTGCTGTCTCCTGTGTGTGTGTGTCTGCTGTCTCCTGTGTGTGTGTGTCTGCTGTCTCCTGTGTGTGTGTGTCTGCTGTCTCCAGTGTGTGTGTGTGTGTGTTAGTGTGTGTATCTGCTGTCTCCAGTGTGTGTGTGTGTGTTAGTGTGTGTATCTGCTGTCTCCAGTGTGTGTGTGTTAGTGTGTGTGTCTGCTGTCTCCAGTGTGTGTGTGTGTCTGCTGTCTCCAGTGTGTGTGTGTGTCTGCTGTCTCCTGTGTGTGTGTGTGTGTCTGCTGTCTCCAGTGTGTGTGTGTCTGCTGTCTCCAGTGTGTGTGTGTGTGTTAGTGTGTGTATCTGCTGTCTCCAGTGTGTGTGTGTGTGTTAGTGTGTGTATCTGCTGTCTCCAGTGTGTGTGTGTTAGTGTGTGTATCTGCTGTCTCCAGTGTGTGTGTGTGTGTGCTGTCTCCAGTGTGTGTTAGTGTGTGTATCTGCTGTCTCCAGTGTGTGTGTGTATCTGCTGTCTCCAGTGTGTGTTAGTGTGTGTGTGTTAGTGTGTGTATCTGCTGTCTCCAGTGTGTGTGTGTGTGTATCTGCTGTCTCCAGTGTGTGTGTGTATCTGCTGTCTCCAGTGTGTGTTAGTGTGTGTGTGTTAGTGTGTGTATCTGCTGTCTCCAGTGTGTGATCCAGATCTGTAGTTCACTCAGTCTTCTTCGTTGGTCGTTGTCTAAAAGGGACACCTCCGACCTGAACAGCTGCTCGAACCTCTGACACACACACACACACACACATTAAAGCAGCTTAATCAAACATCGCTGAGGCTACAGGTAACGATCTTGTTGTGTGTGATATTGATATCAACAATCATATCGAGTGTCTGTGTGTGTGTGTGTCTGTGTGTACCTTCACAGCAGCATCCCTCTGTTCGATGACAGCCAGATGTCCCAGGGTGCACCTGGAGGTGGTGGTGGCGGCTGTTGTTGCCGTGGTAACAGTGGACGGGGACTCGGGGGCGGGCAGGTGGGGGATCCCGGGCCAAACCCTGACACACACACACACACTGCAGTGAGCTACACGCTGCTATCATTAGGGGTGAAGGTGATGTCAGAGGTCAGGTGATACCTGCTGGATGTCTCCATGCCAACGGTGCCAACATCAGAGCGCAGGTGTGGCGCCGCAGCCTCGGTTACTATGGAAACACAAAACACCTAAATTACCTCAGAGCTCAAAGGTGTGTTCAGGCGAGTTACCTTCGCAGTGTTGTAGTCAAGTCACCCTCGAGTCACCACTCTTCGAGTCCGAGTCACCAAGGGAGAGTCGTAGTCGAGTCCGAGTCCAAGTCCGAGTCACCAAGGGAGAGTTGTAGTCCAGTCCGAGTCCAAGTCCGAGTCACCAAGGGAGAGTCGTAGTCGAGTCCAAGTCCGAGTCACCCAAGGGAGAGTCGTAGTCGAGTCCAAGTCCGAGTCACCAAGGGAGAGTCGTAGTCGAGTCCGAGTCCAAGCCCGAGTCACCAAGGGAGAGTCGTAGTCGAGTCCGAGTCACCCAAGGGAGAGTCGTAGTCGAGTCCAAGTCCGAGTCACCAAGGGAGAGTCGTAGTCGAGTCCGAGTCCAAGTCAGAGTCACCAAGGGAGAGTCGTAGTCGAGTCCGAGTCACCAAGGGAGAGTCGTAGTCGAGTCCAAGTCCGAGGCACCCAAGGGAGAGTCGTAGTCGAGTCCGAGTCCAAGTCCGAGTCACCCAAGGGAGAGTCGTAGTCGAGTCCGAGTCACCAAGGGAGAGTCGTAGTCGAGTCCGAGTCACCAAGGGAGAGTCGTAGTCGAGTCCGAGTCACCAAGGGAGAGTCGTAGTCAAGTCCGAGTCACCAAGGGAGAGTCGTAGTCGAGTCCGAGTCCAAGTCCGAGTCACCAAGGGAGAGTCGTAGTCAAGTCCGAGTCCAAGTCACCAAGGGAGAGTCGTAGTCGAGTCCAAGTCCGAGTCACCAAGGGAGAGTCGTAGTCAAGTCCGAGTCCAAGTCCGAGTCACCCAAGGGAGAGTCGTAGTCGAGTCCGAGTCCAAGTCCGAGTCACCCAAGGGAGAGTCGTAGTCGAGTCCGAGTCCAAGTCCGAGTCACCAAGGGAGAGTCGTAGTCGAGTCCGAGTCACCAAGGGAGAGTCGTAGTCGAGTCCGAGTCCAAGTCCGAGTCACCAAGGGAGAGTCGTAGTCGAGTCCGAGTCCGAGTCACCAAGGGAGAGTCGTAGTCGAGTCCGAGTCCAAGTCCGAGTCACCAAGGGAGAGTCGTAGTCAAGTCCGAGTCCAAGTCACCAGGGAGAGTCGTAGTCGAGTCCAAGTCCGAGTCACCAAGGGAGAGTCGTAGTCGAGTCCAAGTCCGAGTCACCAAGGGAGAGTCGTAGTCAAGTCCGAGTCACAAGTCTTCATGTATTAATCTTCGTGGATATATGTTTGAAATGTAGCTGCTCCTCTGCAGTGCTGTTATCCTGTCTATTGAACTGCTGTGAAGCGACTTTGGCTACAATTCTTGTAATAGGTGCTATACAAATATAAAGCTTATTTCTAATATTAATATTATTGTTATATATAAATAAACTATATTTAAAATGAGTTACCTTTTAGAGAAGTGATTATATTTGTATGCCAATATTTTCCTATGGTAAAGTTTTCGTTTTGCACTTTTATTTTGATAGTGATAAGATCGGGACTCTTATTTTGAAGGAACTTTTACGGGTTGAATCAGTTTACCGATAAAGATTTATCCCCAGAAAGCACATGGCTACTTAGCATGCAACATGACGTCATTCTGCATGCTAAGTATGTGCTTTCATTAGGCTGAATCTTTAGTTATCGATTAGATCACGTGACTCTGATGATAGTGCTCAGCCTGATGTCTGAACTCGACCCGTAGAGTCACGTGTTCCGGAGCCTTCTCTTCTGTATCGTTTCCACATAATGAGCATTTTGCTCTTTTCCCGTGTGGAAGCAGAATGTGTGAAAGCATACCGCACGATGCGGGGCGTGTCTGTAGACATCGCTAGACTGGAACAGCGGGGCCCAGTACGTGAACTCGCCTCACAGGATAGAGGACATCAGACTCCAGAGAAAATGTGCTCGAGTCCGAGTCCAAGTCGGAGCGTCAATGTACGAGTCGAGTCCGAGTCATCGTGGGGGGGGGATTCACGAGTCCGAGTCCAAGTCATCGTGGGGGGGGAATTCAGGAGTCGAGTCCGAGTCATCGTGGGGGGGGAATTCAGGAGTCGAGTCCGAGTCATCGTGGGGGGGGAATTCAGGAGTCCGAGTCCAGGACTCGAGCACTCCATCTCTGCCTTCAGGCGAGGTACCTTCAGGTCTGGGCTGGTTGTCCAGCTGTGAGAGCAGGTGCTCTGTCAGAGAGGCCAGTGACGTCACAAACTCCTCCCCTCGGACCCTCAAACACACCTGGACACACAACAGTAAAGACACAGGTGTTAGTGAGGCCCTGCTGCAGGTCTGACAGGTGCTGACGTCACACAGGTGTCACATTGACTCCTCCCCCTCTACCTGTAGCTCCAGGTGTTCGGTGCAGATGTTGCCGTGCAGCCGCTGCTGTCTGAGCTCCTCTCTGCTGCTCAGAGTCTGGAGATCCTCGTCTCTGAGAGACGCTCGCAGCTGACGGACGTTCACACGCTGAGGACAGACAGGTGGGAGACAGACAGGTGACGACAGACAGGTGAGGACAGACAGGTGAGACGGACAGGTGAGGACGGACAGGTCACAACAGACAGGTGAGAGACAGACAGGTGAGGACAGACAGATGAGAGACAGACAGGTGAGGACAGATAGGTGAGACGGACAGGTCACAACAGACAGGTGAGACAGAGACAGGTGAGAGACAGACAGGTGGGACAGACAGGTGAGAGACAGACAGGTGGAACAGACAGGTGAGGGACAGACAGGTGAGGACAGACAGGTGAGGACAGACAGGTGAGGACAGACAGGTGAGGACAGACAGGTGAGGAGACACAGGTGAGGACAGACAGGTGAGAGACAGACAGGTGGAACAGACAGGTGAGAGACAGACAGGTGAGGGACAGACAGGTGAGGACAGACAGGTGAGGACAGACAGGTGAGGACAGACAGGTGAGGAGACACAGGTGAGGACAGACAGGTGAGAGACAGACAGGTGAGACGGACAGGTGAGGACAGACAGATGAGAGACAGACAGGTGAGGACAGACAGATGAGGACAGACAAGTGAGACAGACAGGTGAGACAAACAGGTGAGAGACAGACAGGTGAGGACAGACAGGTGAGAGACAGACAGGTCACGACAGACAGGTGAGGACAGACAGGTGAGACAGACAGGTGAGACGGACAGGTCACGACAGACAGGTGAGGAGACACAGGTGAGACAGACAGGTGAGACGGACAGGTGAGGACAGACAGATGAGAGACAGACAGGTGAGGACAGACAAGTGAGACAGACAGGTGAGACAAACAGGTGAGAGACAGACAGGTGAGGACAGACAGGTGAGAGACAGACAGGTCACGACAGACAGGTGAGAGACAGACAGGTGAGGACAGACAGGTGGGACAGACAGGTGAGGACAGGCAGACAGGTGAGACGGACAGGTGAGACAGACAGGTGAGATGGACAGGTGAGAGACGGACAGGTGAGAGACGGACGGGTCACGACAGACAGGTGAGAGACAGACAGGTGAGGACAGACAGACAGGTGAGGACAGACAGACAGGTGAGGACAGACAGGTGAGAGACAGAGAGGTGAGAGACAGAGAGGTGAGGACAGACAGGTGAGAGACAGACAGGTGAGACGGGTGAGACAGATGAGGACAGACAGGTGAGGATAGACAGGTGATACAGGTGAAGACAGACAGGTGAGACAGGTGAGACAGGTGAGGAGACACAGGTGAGACGGACAGGTGAGGACAGACAGGTGAGAGACGGACAGGTGAGGACAGACAGGTGAGACGGACAGGTGAGGACAGACAGGTGAGAGAGACAGGTGAGAACAGACAGGTGAGAGACAGACAGGTGAGAGACGGACAGGTGAGGACAGACAGGTGAGAGACAGAAAGGTGAGTGAGAGACAGACAGACAGGTACCTTCTCCTTCTCACTGGCTACCAGCGTGTCCTTCAGCTTGAGTCTGACTCCGCCCATCTCCTCTCTAAGCCCCGCCCCCTGACGTTGCTCAAGGTTACTTATTAACACTGCTGCTAACGAAGGCAGAAGCTCCTCCAACACAGACAGCTGGGACACCACCTCTGAGAGACAGGCAGGTGAGAGAGACAGGTAGAGACAGTAGAGAGACAGGTAGAGACAGACAGGTAGAGACAGGTAAAGACAGACAGGTGAACGGATGACCCAGTATAAGGTTTTCATCCATGCAGCTAAATCATTACAGAGTGTGTGTGTGTGTGTCTACCCTCTCTGCTCGTTCTCAGAAGCGTCCTGCTCTGTTCATGGTATCCCAGCAGCCTCTGCTGCATGCTCTCTGCCCATTGGTCGAAACTGTCAGGTACCAGGAGGAACCTGCTGAGACGCTCGCTCTGGTAGAAGTCCTGAAAGACAGACAGAGAGACAGAGACAGACAGACAGAGAGACAGACAGGCAGGCAGACAGACAGAGAGACAGACAGACAGACAGACAGAGAGACAGAGACAGACAGACAGACAGACAGACAGACAGACAGACAGACAGAGACAGACAGACAGACAGACAGACAGACAGACAGACAGAGAGACAGACAGACAGACAGACAGAGAGACAGACAGACAGACAGACAGACAGACAGACAGAGAGACAGAGAGACAGAGACAGACAGACAGACAGACAGACAGACAGAGACAGAGAGACAGAGAGACAGAGACAGAGAGACAGACAGACAGACAGAAGACAGAGAGACAGACAGACAGACAGACAGACAGACAGACAGAGAGACAGAGAGACAGAGACAGAGAGACAGACAGACAGACAGACAGACAGACAGAGAGACAGAGAGACAGAGACAGACAGACAGACAGACAGACAGACAGAGAGACAATGTCTCCAGACTTTATGAAGGACACATAAAGGGAATATACACTAAAGAATAAATCATCTATTACCTCTGCAACCTGCAGGAGGATGTTGTTGGCTGTCCACAACACACTGTTCAGTGCAGAGGGGAAGGAGCTGAAACACACCACACACACACACACACACACACACACGTGATCTACACCTGTGACTCTCCATCTGGATGTCTTCAGACTGGGGGACTCACTGTGGTTTCAGTTCTGGTTCTGGTGTGTAAACCTGGAACCTTCTTTCAGTCATGTTGGACCTGCAGCCCCTCCTCACACTGCCAGAAACAGCACCTCAGTACATAGTCTGGGTTAACAAACACACTCTGTGTGTGTGTGTGGTGTGTGTGTGTGTGTGTGTGTGTGTGTGTGTGTGTGTGTGTGTGTGTGTGTGTGTGTGTGTGTGTGTGGTGTGTGTGTGTGTGTGTGTACCTTGGTGCCATGGCAGACTCAGCACATTTCCGTTGGAGTGGACTCTGCCCTGCTGGGATCAGGAGACAGAGGACAGGAAGTGAGAGAGGAGAGGTTGTACACACCTCCACATCTAGCCATCACAGCTCCACCTGATGGAGTATTTTGTTCTGAAGGGCAGACGCTCAGCCCCCCCTCAGCCCCCCCTCAAGTAGAGCATCTCAAATATGACATTACATTAGTCAGACGCTTTTATGCAAAGCGACTGACATACATTCAGTACTGAGGACCATCCCCACCGGAGTCTCAGGGACACAGCGACATGCTGACTGCAGTGGGACTCCAACTTGCTACCCCCTGATTCGAAGTCCAGCCCTCTATCCACTGAGCCACAGCCGCCGATAGATCATCACAAAGGTTTATCTGACACGCCGTGCAACAGAAAGATCGGGTCAAGGCCTCATAATACCCTCATTATACCTCATAATACCCTCATTATACCCTCATAATACCCTCATTATACCCTAATATACCTCATAATACCCTCATTATACCCTAATATACCCTCATAATACCCTCATTATACCCTAATATACCTCATAATACCCTCATTATACCTCATAATACCTCATAACACCCTCATTATACCTCATAATACCCTCATTATACCCTCATAATACCCTCATTATACCCTAATATACCTCATAATACCCTCATTATACCCTAATATACCTCATAATACCCTCATTATACCCTAAATACCCTCATAATACCCTAATATACCCTCATAATACCCTCATTATACCCTAATATACCCTAATATACCCTCATAATACTCTCATTATACCCTCATAATACCCACATAATACCCTCATAATACCCACATAATACCCTCATAATACCCTAATATACCCTCATAATACCCTCATAATACCCTCATAATACCCATATAATACCCTCATAATACCCCATAATACCCACATAATACCCACATAATACCCTAATATACCCTCATAATACCCTCATAATACCCTAATATACCCTCATAATACCCTCATATACCCACATAATACCCTAATATACCTCATAATACCCTCATAATACCCTAATATACCTCATAATACCCACATAATACCCTAATATACCCTCATATACCCTCATTATACCCTCATTATACCCTATATACCCTCATAATACCCTCATAATACCTCATAATACCCTCATAATACCCTCATAATACCTCATAATACCTCATAATACCCTAATATACCCTCATAATACCCTCATAATACCCTAATATACCCTCATAATACCTCATAATACCCTAATATACCTCAAATACCCTCATAATACCCTCATAATACCCTCATTATACCCTCATTATACCCTAATATACCCTCATTATACCCTCATCATACCCTCATAATACCCTCATAATACCCTAATATACCCTCATAATACCCTCATAATACCCTCATAATACCTCATAATACCCTAATATACCCTCATTATACCCTCATAATACCTCATAATACCTCATAATACCCTAATATACCTCATATACCCTCATAATACCTTCATAATACCCTAATATACCTCATAATACCTCATAATACCCTAATATACCTCATATACCCTCATAATACCCTCATAATACCCTCAAATACCCTCATTATACCCTCATAATACCCTAATATACCCTCATTATACCCTCATCATACCCTCATAATACCTCATAATACCCTAATATACCCTCATAATACCCTCAAATACCCTCATTATACCCTCATAATACCCTCATAATACCTCATAATACCTCATAATACCCTAATATACCCTCATAATACCCTCAAATACCCTCATAATACCCTAAAATACCTCATAATACCTCATAATACCCTAATATACCTCATAATACTTCATAATACCCTAATATACCTCATAATACCTCATTATACCTCATATACCCTAATATACCCTCATAATACCCTCATAATACCCTCATTATACCCTCATAATACCCTAATATACCTCATAATACCTCATAATACCCTAATATACCTCATAATACTTCATAATACCCTAATATACCTCATAATACCTCATTATACCTCATTATACCCTAATATACCCTCATAATACCCTCATTATACCCTAATATACCCTCATAATACCCTAATATACCTCATAGTACCTCATAATACCCTAATATACCTCATAATACCTCATTATACCCTAATATACCCTCATAATACCCTAATATACCTCATAATACCTCATAATACCCTAATATACCTCATAATACCTCATACTGTAATACCCTCATAATACTTAATTAAAGGTGGAAAGAACCAAGTTCATGTACTCAAGTACTGTACTTATGTACAAGTTGAGATACTTGGTGTCTCCCCAGCTCTGCATACCTGAGACGTGTTTACAAAGACAGGCGGGTGCTTACCAGCAGCCGGTCTTCCTCCCTCCTCCTCCCCTGCTCCTCCACAGTCCTGGTCCTCACAGAACCTGGTTCACATTGTTGGACAGAAGCCGGTTTACTTTCTTCACAACAGTCCCTGTACCGCCTGCAGTGTGACTCTGTGGGATCGGGACTACAGACCTGTTCAGGGACCTGATGACATCCACAACAGGGTCCCCGAGGAGGTCCACACCTGACCGGCTGGTCTGCAGTTCACCAAGAGGGGGGGCTGAGTGGACTAGCTTTCTGGATTTGGGACGAGCCGAGAGGCCTTCCTGCAAGGAGAATCACAACCGGGGTCCAAATGGATTTAGAAGAGACAAGAGGTGGTCCAGGAAGACAAGAGGTGGTCCAAGAAGACAAGAGGTGGTCCAGGAAGACAAGAGGTGGTCCAGGAAGACAAGAGGTGGTCCAAGAAGACAAGAGGTGGTCCAAGAAGACAAGAGGTGGTCCAGGGAGACAAGAGGTGGTCTAAGAAGGCAAGAGGTGGTCCAGGAAGACAAGAGGTGGTCCAAGAGGTGGTCCAAGAAGACAAGAGGTGGTCCAGGGAGACAAGAGGTGGTCTAAGAAGACAAGAGTGGTCCAGAGGTGGTCCAAGAAGACAAGAGGTGGTCCAGGGAGACAAGAGGTGGTCCAAGAAGACAAGAGGTGGTCCAAGGAGACAAGAGGTGGTCCAGGGAGACAAGAGGTGATCCAGGAAGACAAAAGGTGGTCCAGGAAGGCAAGAGGTGGTCCAGGAAGGCAAGAGGTGGTCCAAGAAGACAAGAGGTGGTCCAAGGAGACAAGAGGTGGTCCAGGAAGACAAGAGGTGGTCCAGGGAGGCAAGAGGTGGTCCAGGAAGACAAGAGGTGGTCCAGGGAGGCAAGAGGTGGTCCAGGAAGGAAAGAGGTGGGCCAAGAAGACAAGAGGTGGTCCAAGAAGACAAGAGGTGGTCCAGAAGGCAAGAGGTGGTCCAGGAAGACAAGAGGTGGTCCAGGAAGGCAAGAGGTGGTCCAAGAAGACAAGAGGTGGGCCAGGAAGACAAGAGGTGGTCCAGGAAGACAAGAGGTGGTCCAGGAAGGCAAGAGGTCCAAGAAGACAAGAGGTGGTCCAGGAAGGCAAGAGGTGGTCCAGGAAGGCAAGAGGTGGTCCAGGAAGACAAGAGGTGGTCCAGGAAGGCAAGAGGTGGTCCAGGAAGACAAGAGGTGGGCCAGGAAGACAAGAGGTGGGCCAGGAAGACAAGAGGTGGTCCAATAAGACAAGAGGTGTCCGGAAGGCAAGAGGTGGTCCAGGAAGGCAAGAGGTGGTCCAGGAAGACAAGAGGTGGTCCAGGAAGGCAAGAGGTGGTCCAAGAAGACAAGAGGTGGTCCAGGAAGGCAAGGGGTGGTCCAGGAAGACAAGAGGTGGTCCAGGAAGGCAAGAGGTGGTCCAAGAAGACAAGAGGTGGTCCAGGAAGGCAAGAGGTGGTCCAGGAAGACAAGAGGTGGTCCAGGAAGGCAAGAGGTGGTCCAAGAAGACAAGAGGTGGTCCAGGAAGGCAAGAGGTGGTCCAGGAAGGCAAGAGGTGGTCCAGAAGACAAGAGGTGGTCCAGGAAGGCAAGAGGTGGTCCAGGAAGACAAGAGGTGGGCCAGGAAGACAAGAGGTGGGCCAGGAAGACAAGAGTTGGTCCAAGAAGACAAGAGGTGGTCCAGGAAGACAAGAGGTGTCAGGAGGCAAAGGTGGTCCAGGAAGGCAAGAGGTGGTCCAGGAAGGCAAGAGGTGGTCCAGGAAGACAAGAGGTGGTCCAGGAAGGCAAGAGGTGGTCCAGGAAGACAAGAGGTGGTCCAGGAAGACAAGAGGTGGTCCAGAGAGACAAGAGGTGGGAGCTGTGATTGAGAACACCACCCTGTAGTACACCAGTACACGGTGTACACGGTGGAGATGGGAGAGTACTAGCAGACCTGTGAAGCAGACCGAGAGACATCACTTACCAGTGACATGTTGAGGTACAGGCAGCGCTTCCTGACTTCTTCATTCACTGACGACAGGAGGGACAACACCTGGTCTGGAGACACCTGCAGACAGACACACACATTCAAGAGGGACAACACCTGGTCTGGAGACACCTGCAGACAGACACACACATTCAGGAGGGACAACACCTGGTCTGGAGACACCTGCAGACAGACACACACATTCAAGAGGGACAACACCTGGTCTGGAGACACCTGCAGACAGACACACACATTCAGGAGGGACAACACCTGGTCTGGAGACACCTGCAGACAGACACACACATTCAAGAGGGACAACACCTGGTCTGGAGACACCTGCAGACAGACACACACATTCAGGAGGGACAACACCTGGTCTGGAGACACCTGCAGACAGACACACACATTCAAGAGGGACAACACCTGGTCTGGAGACACCTGCAGACAGACACACACATTCAGGAGGGACAACACCTGGTCTGGAGACACCTGCAGACAGACACACACATTCAGGAGGGACAACACCTAATCTGGAGACACCTGCAGACAGACACACACATTACAGCTGGACCTCCTGTTGTCTCTGTTGGGTAACAGGACGGTAGTTCACAGGAATGCAGCAGCCCTGCAACTACACATCATATTACAAAGTACTGTGTGTACCTGTGTGTGTACCTGTGTGTATACCTGTGTGTGTACCTGAGTGTGTTCCTGTGTGTTTACCTGTGTGTACCTGTGTGTGTACCTGTGTGTATACCTGTGTGTATACCTGTGTGTGTACCTGAGTGTGTTCCTGTGTGTTTACCTGTGTGTACCTGTGTGTGTACCTGAGTGTGTACCTGTGTGTGTACCTGTGTGTGTACCTGAGTGTGTTCCTGTGTGTTTACCTGTGTGTGTACCTGAGTGTGTTCCTGTGTGTGTACCTGAGTGTGTTCCTGTGTGTGTACCTGAGTGTGTACCTGTGTGTGTTCCTGTGTGTTTAACTGTGTGTGTACCTGTGTGTGTTCCTGTGTGTGTACCTGTGTGTATACCTGTGTGTGTACCTGAGTGTGTTCCTGTGTGTTTACCTGTGTGTGTACCTGTGTGTGTACCTGAGTGTGTTCCTGTGTGTTTACCTGAGTGTGTACCTGAGTGTGTTCCTGTGTGTGTACCTGAGTGTGTTCCTGTGTGTGTACCTGAGTGTG
>CM070487.1:47932062-47950872 GCA_036324585.1 Champsocephalus esox
GGAGGAGGAGGAGTTAGGAGTTACCTGAAGCAGGTGAGGAGGGGGGGAGGAGTTACCTGAAGCAGGTGAGGAGGGGGGGAGGAGTTACCTGAAGCAGGTGAGGAGGGGGGGGAGGAGTTACCTGAAGCAGGTGAGGAGGAGGAGGAGGAGGAGTTACCTGAAGCAGGTGAGGAGGAGGAGGAGGAGGAGTTACCTGAAGCAGGTGAGGGGGAGGAGTTACCTGAAGCCGGTGAGGAGGAGGAGGAGGAGGAGGAGTTACCTGAAGCCGGTGAGGAGGGGGAGGAGTTACCTGAAGCCGGCGAGGAGCTGTGCTGCTCTGCTCCGGACCTCCTGCAGGCGGGACTGGACCGTCTGTCTGCAGGAGGTCTGACAGCGCTGGGTGTGTTTGATATGTTCATCCAGACAGTCCTGCAGGGTGGAGCTTACAGCCTGCAGCCTGCAGACACAGCAGAGGGTCCACTACCATCAGCAGGGAGCAGGGTCGCAACCTCTTTGATATGAAGCGCCATTCAAGACAAACATTGTTATCAGCGTGCCGACGACCGTGAACTATCAACTGGGGGGGGGAGAAGAGCTCGACGCTCGTGAACCGTCAGGGGAGGGGGAAGAGCTCGACGCTCGTGAACCGTCAGGGGAGGGGGGAGAAGAGCTTGACGCTCGTGAACCGTCAGGGGAGGGGGAAGAGCTCGACGCTCGTGAACCGTCAGGGGAGGGGGGAGAAGAGCTCGACGCTCGTGAACAGTCAGGGGAGGGGGGAGAAGAGCTCGACGCTCGTGAACCGTCAGGGGAGGGGGAAGAGCTCGACGCTCGTGAACCGTCAGGGGAGGGGGAAGAGCTCGACGCTCGTGAACCGTCAGGGGAGGGGGGAGAAGAGCTCGACGCTCGTGAACAGTCAGGGGAGGGGGGAGAAGAGCTCGACGCTCGTGAACCGTCAGGGGAGGGGGAAGAGCTCGACGCTCGTGAACCGTCAGGGGAGGGGGGAGAAGAGCTCGACGCTCGTGAACAGTCAGGGGAGGGGGGAGAAGAGCTCGACGCTCGTGAACCGTCAGAGAAGAGCTCGACGCTCGTGAACCGTCAGGGGCGGGGGGGGGAGAAGAGCTCGACGCTCGTGAACCGTCAGAGAAGAGCTCGATGCTCGTGAACCGTCAGAGAAGAGCTCGACGCTCGTGAACCGACAGGAGCAGAGCTCGACGCTCGTGAACCGTCAGAGAAGAGCTCGACGCTCGTGAACCGTCAGAGCAGAGCTCGACGCTCGTGAACCGTCAGGAGAAGAGCTCGACGCTCGTGAACCGTCAGAGAAGAGCTCGACGCTCGTGAACCGTCAGGTTCTCCATCTCCCTCACCCCAGCTCTCCCTCACCCCACCTCTCCCTCACCCCACCTCTCCCTATCCCCACCTCTCTCCCTCTCCATCTCCCTCACCCCCACTTCTCTCTCTCCCCACCTCTCTCTCTCCCCACCTCTCTCTCACCCCACCTCTCCACCTCTCCCTACCTCTCCCTCTCCCTCTCCCTATCCCCACCTCTCCCTCTCTCTATCCCCACCTCTCCCTCTCCCCACCTCTCCCTTCTCCCCACCTCTCCCTCTCCCTATCCCCACCTCTCCCTCTCCCCCTCTCCATCTCCCTATCCCCACCTCTCCCTCTCCCCCTCTCCATCTCCCTCACCCCAGCTCTCCCTCACCCCACCTCTCCCTATCCCCACCTCTCTCTCTCCCCACCTCTCCTCCTCCCCACCTCTCTCACCCCACCTCTCCTCCTCCCCACCTCTCTCACCCCACCTCTCTCACCCCACCTCTCCCCCTCCCCACCTCTCTCTCTCCCCACCTCTCTCACCCCACCTCTCCCCCTCCCCACCTCTCTCACCCCACCTCTCTCACCCCCACCTCTCCCCCTCCCCACCTCTGTCTCTCCCCACCTCTCTCTCTCCCCACCTCTCTCTCCTCTCCACCTCTCCTCTCCCCACCTCTCCCTCTCCCCACCTCTCCCTCTCCCCTCTCCCCACCTCTCCACCTCCCCACCTCTCCCTCTCCCCACCTCTCTCCACTCTCCCTATCCCCACCTCTCCCTCTCTCTATCCCCACCTCTCCCTCTCCCCAACTCTCCCTATCCCCACCTCTCCCTCTCTCTATCCCCACCTCTCCCTCTCCCCACCTCTCCCTCTCTCTATCCCCACCTCTCCCTCTCTCTATCCCCACCTCTCCCTCTCCCCAACTCTCCCTATCCCCGCCTCTCCCTCTCCCCAACTCTCCCTCTCCATCTCCCTCACCCCAGCTCTCCCTCACCCCACTCTCCCTCACCCCACCTCTCCCTATCCCCACCTCTCTCTCTCCCCACCTCTCCATCTCCCTCACCCCAGCTCTCCCTATCCCCCCTCTCCATATCCCCACCTCTCCTCCTCCCCACCTCTCTCACCCCACCTCCTCTCTCTCCCCACCTCTCCCTCTCCCCCACCTCTCCCTCTCCCTATCCCCACCTCTCCCACCTCTCCACCTCCCCACCTCTCCCTCTCCCCACCTCCCCACCTCTCCCTCCTCCCCAACTCTCCCTATCCCTATCCCCACCTCTCCATCTCCCGCACCCCCAGCTCTCCCTCACCCCACCTCTCCCTCACCCCACCTCTCCCTATCCCCACCTCTCTCTCTCCCCACCTCTCCCCCTCCCCACTCTCCATCTCCCTCACCCCACCTCTCCCTATCCCCCACCTCTCCTCTCCCCCACCTCTCCCCCTCCCCCTCCCCACCTCTCCATCTCCCTCACCCCAGCTCTCCCTCACCCCACCTCTCCCTCACCCCACCTCTCCCTATCCCCACCTCTCTCTCTCCCCCACCTCTCCCCCTCCCCAACTCTCCATCTCCCTCACCCCACCTCTCTCTCTCCCCACCTCTCCCCCCTCCCCCTCCCCACCTCTCCATCTCCCTCACCCCAGCTCTCCCTCACCCCACCTCTCCCTCACCCCACCTCTCCCTCTCCCCACCTCTCCCCCTCTCCCTCTCTCCCTCTCCCCACCTCTCCCCCTCTCCCCTCTCCCCACCTCTCCCTCTCCCCACCTTTCCCTCTCCCCACCTCTCCTTCTCTCCACCTCTCCCTATCCCCACCTCTCCCTCTCCCCACCTCTCCCTATCCCCGCCTCTCCCTCTCCCCAACTCTCCCCACCTCTCCCTCTCCCCACCTCTCCCTCTCCCCACCTCTCCACCTCCCCACCTCCCTCCACCTCTCCCCACCTCTCCCTATCCCCACCTCTCCCTCTCCCTATCCCCACCCCCACCTCTCCCTCTCCCCACCTATGTGTAGAGTCCAGAGTGTGTGTAGAGTGTGTGTAGAGTACAGAGTGTGTGTAGAGTACAGAGTATGTGTAGAGTCCAGAGTGTGTGTAGAGTACAGAGTGTGTGTAGAGTGTGTGTAGAGTACAGAGTGTGTGTAGAGTGTGTGTAGAGTACAGAGTGTGTGTAGAGTACAGAGTGTGTGTAGAGTCCAGAGTGTGTGTAGAGTACAGAGTGTGTGTAGAGTCCAGAGTGTGTGTAGAGTGTGTGTAGAGTACAGAGTGTGTGTAGAGTGTGTGTAGAGTACAGAGTGTGTGTAGAGTGTGTGTAGAGTACAGAGTGTGTGTAGAGTGTGTGTAGAGTACAGAGTGTGTGTAGAGTACAGAGTGTGTGTAGAGTGTGTGTAGAGTACAGAGTGTGTGTAGAGTGTGTGTAGAGTACAGAGTGTGTGTAGAGTACAGAGTGTGTGTAGAGTGTGTGTAGAGTACAGAGTGTGTGTAGATTTAGTTTTGTATCTTGATGTTTCTTACACTCAATATATTTGTATGGATTCAAACTGAAAGCGTGCAGGTGATGCGTTGCCGTGGTTACCGTGAGCTGCTGTCCGCTGACAGGACGTGCTCCTCCATGCTGGACAGGCGGACGAGTGTGTGTAGAGTGTGTGTAGAGTACAGAGTGTGTGTAGATTTAGTTTTGTATCTTGATGTTTCTTACACTCAATATATTTGTATGGATTCAAACTGAAAGCGTGCAGGTGATGCGTTGCCGTGGTTACCGTGAGCTGCTGTCCGCTGACAGGACGTGCTCCTCCATGTTGGACAGGCGGACGGAGAGCTGCTGGTTCCTCCTCCTGCCGGAGGCCTGGAGCTCCTGCAGCTCCACCCGGCAGGAGGACAGCACCTCCTCCACCTCCACGCCGTGAGCCTCCACCTGCTGCCTGTGGAGCTGCAGCTCAGCTACACACACACACGCACACGCACACACACACACGCACGCACACACACGCACAGACACACACACGCACGCACGTACGTACACGCAGACACGCGCGCACACGCACAGACACAGACACACGCACAGACACACACACACACACGCACACACACACACACGCACAGACACAGACACACACACGCACATACACACACACATGCGCGCACACGCACAGACACACACACACGCACGCGCACGTACACGCAGACACGCGCGCACACGCACAGACACACACACACACACGACACACACACACACACACACAGACACACACAGACACACACACACACAGACACACACACACAGACACACATACACACACACACACACACACACACACAGGAAGTGAGCCCAGGTTGAAAAAAACATGTGTGTGTGTGTGTGTGTGTGTGTGTGTGTGTGTGTGTGTGTGTGTGTGTGTGTGTGTGCGTGTGTGTGTGTGTTACCCAGGCGGGGCAGGTAGATGTGGGTCTCGATGTGTCGGGGGTGCAGCTGCTGCATCAGGACTTCCTGCTCCGTAAGGATCGCCTCCTTCCTTTCTGTCATCATGGCAACCGCAGAGCTCAGGACGTCATGGAAACGCTGCTCCAGGTGATCCAAGAACAGCGTCCGTGTCCTGACACACACACACACGCACACACGCACACACACACACGCACACACACACACGCACGCACGCACACACACACACAATAAATGTCTCTCCTCAAAAGGAGTTTTGTCTTAAGTCAGCGGTGTCGTGGCAACATGCACATTCAATACGTACATCAAAGCACTGTGTGTGTGTGTGTGTGTGTGTGTGTGTGTGTGTGTGTGTGTGTGTGTGTGTGTGTGTGTGTGTGTGTGTGTGTGTGTGTGTGTGTGTGTGTGTGTGTACCTGCTCAGTGCATGTGTCAGCAGCTCTGCAGGAAACAGGCTCAGCTGAGTTTCCTGCTGCAGGTCAGGCGCGGGGCATCTGAAGGCGGGGCCACTGTAGGCCACGCCCCTCGCTGATGTAAACGTAACAAAACTGCTGATGTCACAGAAATCCATCAGAGAGGAGTCAGCCTACACACACACACACACACACACACACACACACACACACACACACACACACACACACACGTGTTTTTAACGACTGACCCACTAATAATCATCATTATTTTGTGAGCAAAACAACCAATCAGAAGTGGAGCTTTTACCTGAGTCAGCCAATCCTGGGAGGGCTGGGCGGGGTCTGTGTCGTTCTGATCGCTGATTGGATGATTCTCTGGTTTCGTGGTTTCAGCGCCATCATTGGCTTCTGCACAAACACAGCAGGTCAGACGTGTGTGGCTGTCGGGTAACCCCCTGCGCAGCGCTGACACACCTGTAGCCCGCGCCCCCCGCCAGGCGGGCCCCGCCCCCCTTTGTTCAGCGCCACTGAAGCACAAGAGACACTTCAGAGTGCGCGGCTCTACGCCAGCAGGCAGCATGGGGGGAGCAGCCGCCTGCAGAGACCCCGTTGCCCTGGCTCAGGGGGGGGTGCTCCGGACGACGTGGCCGGGTGCACGCGGTCTGGCCACGCTTCCCGGCCATCAGGAGGTTCCAGGAGGGGGCGGCGGCGAACCCGAGGACCCTGAAGGCTCCGGTGGCCACATGGGTAAGACAGGCCAACATAATCGCCGGACGGCGCCCTACGTGGAGCTCCCCCAGAGACCAGTGCGTCGCCCGCCAGGCCGACCGGTGCACCAGTGTGCATTTCAGGCGGTGGTGAATAACATCACGCGGCTCTCCAACTCGGTGGGGACGCTGGTAGAGCGGTCCACCACCGAGGCAGAGGACATCAGCAAGGTGGCAGCACGCGCTCACTCTGTGCGCGTCCCTCGCTGTCTCCCAGGCGAGGATGTCTGCGTGGGAGACACAGATCCAGCGCTACCTCGGGCTGCAGCAGGCGTCCGGGACGGCCAGGAAAGTGCTACTGGACGCTCCAATCAGCCCGGACGGGCTGCTCGGACGGGCTGCTCGGACCCCAGCACCACGCCATGGTGGAGTCCATGGAGACGGCCGCGGAACAGGCGGACGGCATCCGCCAGCATGTGCAGCCGGCTGAGCGCCCACAGCGGCACCAACGCTCGCAGCAGCCGCGCCCTCCACCCGGCCACAGGAGGCAGCGAGCGGAGAGGCGCCCACAGCAACCGCCTCGGCGTCAGACTCGCCCTTCGGCGGCTGCAGGGGCTCCGTCCCACGTCTCCGCTCCCCCGCCACCCCAGAGACAGGGTCTCCCGGCGGCGAGTCAAAGGGGAGGGGGGCTCCTAGCTCCCGGTCTGCTCCTCGAGGGCCTCCGAGGACGCAGAGCCGGTAATTAAGCCGGCTGCCACTCATCTGTTGACTAAGCAGACCGCAGGGCTCCCTGCCGACGCCTGCTGGGTTTAAGCTGTCGGTTCATAACCTGCAGAGCTCGCGGCCTTCCTCTGTCCCCCACACGGCCACCCGAACCCATGAGCGCCGTTATAGCGCCTCGTGTGGACAGCATGCACACACCTCATCCTCTGGGCGTGTACGCGCCTCATGACGAGAGCCGGAGTGAGACGCAGCGCGTGGAAACTCCCTCGCAGCCCTTTCGCCTCACGGGCAGCGATGGCGTGGCTCGTCACCATGACGACCATTACAGCACATCACAGAGAAGCCTCTGTTCCACGGGATACAAGAAACACTCCCGTCACCCAGGAACAGGGTCCTGCGCGGTTATTACTCCGCTATTTTTCTACATCTCGGAAAAGAACGGGGAGTCGCCCCGTGGCTGTCCAATCAGACAACAGGCCACGGCTCGGAAGCATCCTCCCCAGGGAGGAGTGCGATCTGCGCAGCTTCTGAACACAGCCAGGCGGCTGCTGCTCTGGGCGCGCACACACCTTGCTCTCATCAGAGCGATGGACGAGTTGAACCGAGGGGCTGGGAGCGAGTTGAACCGAGGGGCTGGGAGCGAGTTGAACCGAGGGGCTGGGAGCGAGTTGAACCGAGGGGCTGGGAGCGAGTTGAACCGAGGGGCTGGGAGCGAGTTGAACCGAGGGGCTCGGAGCGAGTTGAACCGAGGGGCTGGGAGCGAGTTGAACCGAGGGGCTCGGAGCGAGTTGAACCGAGGGGCTGGGAGCGAGTTGAAACCGAGGGGCTGGGAGCGAGTTGAACCGAGGGGCTGGGAGCGAGTTGAACCGAGGGGCTGGGAGCGAGTTGAACCGAGGGGCTCGGAGCGAGTTGAACCGAGGGGCTGGGAGCGAGTTGAACCGAGGGGCTGGGAGCGAGTTGAACCGAGGGGCTCGGAGCGAGTTGAACCGAGGGGCTGGGAGCGAGTTGAACCGAGGGGCTGGGAGCGAGTTGAACCGAGGGGCTGGGAGCGAGTTGAACCGAGGGGCTCGGAGCGAGTTGAACCGAGGGGCTGGGAGCGAGTTGAACCGAGGGGCTGGGAGCGAGTTGAACCGAGGGGCTCGGAGCGAGTTGAACCGAGGGGCTGGGAGCGAGTTGAACCGAGGGGCTCGGAGCGAGTTGAACCGAGGGGCTGGGAGCGAGTTGAACCGAGGGGCTCGGAGCGAGTTGAACCGAGGGGCTGGGAGCGAGTTGAACCGAGGGGCTCGGAGCGAGTTGAACCGAGGGGCTCGGAGCGAGTTGAACCGAGGGGCTCGCAGAACGAGTTGAACCGAGGGGCTCGCAGAGCTGCTGTGGGCAGTCCCCTAACCCGAGGGCGAAGCCGCTGCCCATAGACGCTGGGTGACAGTCGCCTCAGGTCTCACATCGTCCTTCACACACACTGCTCTAGAGCCAGAGCGAAGTGCTGCACGGCCAGACACACACACACACACACACACACACACACACACACACACACACACACACACAGCTCTACAGCCAGAGCGAAGTGCTGCACGGCCAGACACACACACACACACACACACACACACACACACAGCTCTAGAGCCAGAGCGAACTGCTGCACGGCCAGACACACACACACACACACAGCTCTAGAGCCAGAGCGAAGTGCTGCACGGCCAGACACACACACACACACACACACACACACACACACACACAGCTCTAGAGCCAGAGCGAAGTGCTGCACGGTCAGACACACACACACACACACACACACACACAGCTCTAGAGCCAGAGCGAAGTGCTGCACGGCCAGACACACACACACACACACACACACACACACACACACAGCTCTAGAGCCAGAGCGAAGTGCTGCACGGTCAGACACACACACACACACACACACACACACAGCTCTAGAGCCAGAGCGAAGTGCTGCACGGCCAGACACACACACACACACACACACACAGCTCTAGAGCCAGAGTGAAGTGCTGCACGGCCAGACACACACACACACACACACACACACACACACACAGCTCTAGAGCCAGAGTGAAGTGCTGCACGGCCAGACACACACACACACACACACACACACACAGCTCTAGAGCCAGAGCGAAGTGCTGCACGGTCAGACACACACACACACACACACACAGCTCTAGAGCCAGAGTGAAGTGCTGCACGGTCAGACACACACACACACACACACACACACACACAGCTCTAGAGCCAGAGCGAAGTGCTGCACGGTCAGACACACACACACACACACACACACACACACACACACACAGCTCTAGAGCCAGAGTGAAGTGCTGCACGGCCAGACACACACACACACACACACACACACACAGCTCTAGAGCCAGAGTGAAGTGCTGCACGGTCAGACACACACACACACACACACACACACACACAGCTCTAGAGCCAGAGCGAAGTGCTGCACGGTCAGACACACACACACACACACACACAGCTCTAGAGCCAGAGCGAAGTGCTGCACGGTCAGACACACACACACACACACACACAGCTCTAGAGCCAGAGTGAAGTGCTGCACGGCCAGACACACACACACACACACACACACACACACAGCTCTAGAGCCAGAGTGAAGTGCTGCACGGCCAGACACACACACACACACACACACACAGCTCTAGAGCCAGAGCGAAGTGCTGCACGGCCAGACACACACACACACACACACACAGACACACACAGAGGAGAGTAGACCCTGAGCTCAGACTGACCCGGGGTGGGGGGGGCGCTGGAGGGCGGGAGGAGGGTCTGCAGCTCTTCTGGACTCTGAGGAGAAGAAGACCGTCATTGACCCACTCCAGCATGTGTGTGTGTGTGTGTGTGTGTGGTCACCGGTGTGTAGGTGTGCGTGTGTGTGTGTGTGGTTACCTGTGTGTGTGTGTGTGTGTGTGTGTGTGTGTGTGTGTGTGTGTGTGTGGTTACCTGTGTGTGTGTGGTTACCTGTGTGTGTGTGTGTGCTTGTGTGTGTGTGTGTGTGTGTGGTTACCTGTGTGTGTGTGTGTGGTTACCTGTGTGTGTGTGTGTGTGGTTACCTGTGTGTGTGTGTGTGTGTGTGTGTGTGTGTGTGTGGTTACCTGTGTGTGTGTGTGTGTGTGTGGTTACCTGTGTGTGTGTGTGTGTGTGTGTGTGTGTGTGGTTACCTGTGTGTGTGTGTGTGTGTGTGTGTGTGTGTGTGTGTGTGTGTGGTTACCTGTGTGTGTGTGTGTGTGGTTACCTGTGTGTGTGTGTGTGTGTGTGTGTGTGTGTGTGTGTGGTTACCTGTGTGTGTGTGTGTGTGCGTGTGCGTGTGCGTGTGCGTGTGCGTGTGCGTGTGTGTGTGTGTGTGTGTGTGGTTACCTGTGTGTGTGTGTGTGTGTGTGTGTGTGTGTGTGTGTGTGTGTGTGTGTGTGTGTGTGTGGTTACCTGTGTGTGTGTGTGTGTGTGTGTGTGTGTGTGTGTGTGTGTGTGTGTGTGGTTACCTGTGTGTGCGTGTGTGTGTGTGTGTGTGTGTGTGGTTACCTGTGTGTGTGTGTGTGTGTGTGTGTGTGTGTGTGTGTGTGTGTGTGGTTACCTGTGTGTGTGTGTGTGTGTGTGTGTGTGTGTGTGGGGTTACCTGTGTGTGTGTGTGTGTGTGTGTGTGTGTGTGTGTGTGTGGTTACCTGTGTGTGTGTGTGTGTGTGTGTGTGTGTGTGTGTGTGGGGTTACCGGTGTGTAGGTGTGTCCCAGGTGGAAGAAGGAGCTGATGCTGCTGCTGTAGGAGAGGAGCTCTTCCAGGAGCAGGGGGGGGAGACACTCCATCACATCCCCCTGCTCAGAGACACACTGTGTGCAGCTACACACACACACACACACACGCACACGCACACGCACACACACACACACATTGGACACACACACACACATTAGCATGTGCGACGTCCTGCAGGTATTGGACACTTAGCATGAGCATGTGCGCTGCAGTGCCTGTGTTTGACGTCCTGCAGGTAGAGGACACATCTCTCCAGGTTTGTCCTCAGATTGTCCTCGCTGCTCCCCTGACGCAGCGCCCCCAGCAGGTCGTCAAGATGCACCTTCCTCCTCTGAGGGGGACACAGAACAAACCTGTGATAGACACTTCTGGACCAATGGAGACACAGAGAGACACAGAGAGACTCAGAGAGACTCACAGAGACTCAGAGAGACACAGAGAGACTCAGAGAGACACAGAGAGACAAAGAGAGACTCAGAGAGACAAAGAGAGACTCAGAGAGACTCAGAGAGACACAGAGAGACACAGAGAGACACAGAGACTCAGAGAGACACAGAGAGACTCAGAGAGACTCAGAGAGACACAGAGAGACAAAGAGAGGCAAAGAGAGACTCAGAGAGACAAAGAGAGACTCAGAGAGACTCAGAGAGACACAGAGAGACAAAGAGAGGCAAAGAGAGACTCAGAGAGACAAAGAGAGACTCAGAGAGACAAAGAGAGACTCAGAGAGACAAAGAGAGACAAAGAGAGACTCAGAGAGACAAAGAGAGACTCAGAGAGACAAAGAGAGACTCAGAGAGACACAGAGAGACACAGAGAGACTCAGAGAGACAAAGAGAGACTCAGAGAGACTCAGAGAGACACAGAGAGACAAAGAGAGGCAAAGAGAGACTCAGAGAGACAAAGAGAGACTCAGAGAGACAAAGAGAGGCAAAGAGAGACTCAGAGAGACAAAGAGAGACTCAGAGAGACAAAGAGAGACTCAGAGAGACAAAGAGAGACTCAGAGAGACACAGAGAGACACAGAGAGACTCAGAGAGACTCAGAGAGACACAGAGAGACACAGAGACTCAGAGAGACACAGAGACAAAGAGAGGCAAAGAGAGACTCAGAGAGACACAGAGAGACTCAGAGAGACACAGAGAGACAGAGAGACTCAGAGAGACTCAGAGAGACACAGAGAGACTCAGAGAGACACAGAGAGACACAGAGAGACAAAGAGAGACAAAGAGAGACTCAGAGAGACACAGAGACAAAGAGAGGCAAAGAGAGACTCAGAGAGACACAGAGAGACAAAGAGAGACAAAGAGAGACTCAGAGAGACACAGAGAGACAAAGAGAGACTCAGAGAGACACAGAGACAAAGAGAGACAAAGAGAGGCAAAGAGAGACTCAGAGAGACTCAGAGAGACTCAGAGAGACAAAGAGAGACTCAGAGAGACACAGAGAGACTCAGAGAGACACAGAGAGACACAGAGAGACAAAGAGAGACTCAGAGAGACAAAGAGAGACAAAGAGAGACAAAGAGAGACAAAGAGAGACTCAGAGAGACACAGAGAGACAAAGAGAGACAAAGAGAGACTCAGAGAGACTCAGAGAGACACAGAGAGACAAAGAGAGACACAGAGAGACAAAGAGAGACACAGAGAGACTCAGAGAGACACAGAGAGACAAAGAGAGACTCAGAGAGACTCAGAGAGACTCAGAGAGACACAGATAGACACAGAGAGACAAAGAGAGACTCAGAGAGACACAGAGAGACACAGAGAGACAAAGAGAGACTCAGAGAGACTCAGAGAGACACAGAGAGACAAAGAGAGACTCAGAGAGACACAGAGAGACACAGAGAGACAAAGAGAGACTCAGAGAGACTCAGAGAGACAAAGAGAGACTCAGAGAGACACAGAGAGACTCAGAGAGACACAGATAGACACAGAGAGGAGAGCAGCCCAACCTGGGGGGGCTCACCTGGGGGGCTCACCTGGGAGGGGCCCATCTGGGGGGGGCTCACCTGGGGGGGCTCACCTGGGGGGGCTCATCTGGGGGGGGGCCCATCTGGGGGGGGCTCATCTGGGGGGGGCTCACCGGGGGGGGGCTCACCTGGGGGGGGCTCACCTGGGGGGGCTCACCTGGGAGAGGCTCACCTCGGGGGGCTCATCTGGGGGAGCTCACCTGTGAGGGGCCCACCTGGGGGGGGCTCACCTGGGAGGGGCTCACCTGGGGGGGGGGCCCATCTGGGGGGGGGCCCATCTGGGGGGGGCTCACCTGGGGGGGCTCACCTGGGAGGGGCCCATCTGGGGGGGCTCACCTGGGGGGGGCTCACCTGGGGGGCCCATCTGGGGGGGCTCACCTGGGAGGGGCTCACCTGGGGGGGCTCACTTTGGGGGGCTCACCTGGGAGAGGCTCACCTCGGGGGGCTCATCTGGGGGAGCTCACCTGTGAGGGGCCCACCTGGGAGGGGCTCACCTGGGGGGGCTCACCTGGGAGGGGCTCACCTGGGGGGGCTCACCTGGGGGGGCTCACCTGGGAGGGGCCCACCTGGGAGGGGCTCACCTGGGGGGGCTCACCTGGGAGGGGCTCACCTGTGAGGGGCCCACCTGGGGGGGCTCACCTGTATGTTTCTCTGCTGTGAGCGTCGCAGGTCCTCCAGGTGTTGTTTGATTTCTTCTTCTCTGGTCTCTAACCTGCGGCTGTGCGTCTCCCAGAGCAATGCTGCCCCTCGCATCACAACAAACACACACCTGGTGAGAGCGAGAGCACGACAGGTAGCAGAGTCACTGCAGCGCTGCAGACAGACAGGTAGAGAGGGAGACAGGTGAGAGACAGACAGGTGAGAGACAGACAGGTAGAGGGAGAGACAGGTTACAGACAGACAGGTGAGAGACAGACAGGTGAGAGACAGACAGGTGAGAGACAGACAGGTAGAGAGACAGACAGGTGAGAGACAGGCAGGTGAAAGACAGAAGAGAGAGAGACAGGTTACAGACAGACAGGTGAGAGACAGACAGGTGAGAGACAGACAGGTGAGAGACAGACAGGTACAGACAGACAGGTGAGAGACAGCAGGTGAGAACAGACAGGTGAGAGAGACAGAAGAGAGAGAGACAGGTAACAGACAGACAGGTGAGAGACAGACAGGTGAGAGAGAGACATGTGAGAGACAGGTGAGAGAGAGACAGGTGAGAGACAGACAGGTGAGAGAGAGAGACAGGTGAGAGACAGGCAGGTGAGAGACAGACAGTGGAGAGAGAGAGAGACAGGTGAGAGACAGACAGGTGAGAGACAGGCAGGTGAGAGACAGACAGGTGAGAGAGAGACAGAAGAGAGAGAGACAGAAGAGAGAGAGACAGGTGAGAGACAGACAGGTGAGAGACAGAAGAGAGAGAGACAGGTTACAGACAGACAGGTGAGAGACAGACAGGTGAGAGACAGACAGGTTAGAGAGAGACGGGTGAGAGAGAGACAGACAGGTGAGAGAGAGACAGGTGAGAGACAGACAGGTGAGAGACAGACAGGTGAGAGACAGACAGGTGAGAGAGAGACAGGTGAGAGAGAGACAGGTGAGAGAGAGACAGGTGAGAGACAGACAGGTGAGAGACAGACAGATGAGAGACAGACAGGTGAGAGAGAGACAGGTGAGAGACAGACAGGTGAAAGAGAGACAGGTGAGAGACAGACAGGTTACTTACGACAGACAGGGGAGAGACAGACAGGTGAGAGAGAGACAGGTTACAGACAGACAGGTGAGAGACAGACAGGTGAGAGACAGACAGGTGAGAGAGAGACAGGTGAGAGAGAGACAGGTGAGAGACAGACAGGTGAGAGACAGACAGGTGAGAGAGAGACAGGTAACAGACAGACAGACAGGTGAGAGAGAGACAGGTGAGAGACAGACAGGTGAGAGACAGACAGGTTACAGAGAGACAGGTGAGAGACAGACAGGTGAGAGACAGACAGGTGAGAGAGAGACAGGTGAGAGAGAGACAGGTGAGAGACAGACAGGTAACAGACAGACAGGTGAGAGACAGACAGGTGAGAGACAGACAGGTGAGAGACAGACAGGTGAGAGACAGACAGGCGAGAGACAGACAGGTGAGAGAGAGACAGGTGAGAGAGAGACAGGTGAGAGACAGACAGGTGAGAGAGAGACAGGTGAGAGAGAGATAGGTGAGAGGCAGACAGGTGAGAGACAGACAGGTGAGAGACAGACAGGCGAGAGACAGACAGGCGAGAGACAGACAGGTGAGAGACAGACAGGTTACAGACAGACAGGTGAGAGAGAGACAGGTGAGAGAGAGACAGGTAACAGACAGACAGGTGAGAGAGAGACAGGTGAGAGACAGACAGGTAACAGACAGACAGGTGAGAGACAGACAGGTGAGAGACAGACAGGTGAGAGAGAGACAGGTAACAGACAGACAGGTGAGAGAGAGACAGGTGAGAGACAGACAGGTAACAGACAGACAGGTGAGAGACAGACAGGTGAGAGACAGGCAGGTGAGAGACAGACAGGTGAGAGAGAGACAGGTGAGAGAGAGACAGGTAACAGACAGAGACAGGTGAGAGACAGACAGGTGAGAGACAGACAGGTGAGAGACAGACAGGTGAGAGGGAGAGACAGGTGAGAGAGACAGGTGAGAGAGAGACAGGTGAGAGACAGACAGGTGAGAGACAGACAGGTGAGAGAGAGACAGGTGAGAGACAGACAGGTGAGAGACAGACAGGTGAGAGACAGACAGGTGAGAGACAGACAGGTGAGAGAGAGACAGGTGAGAGACAGACAGGTGAGAGACAGACAGGTGAGAGACAGACAGGTGAGAGACAGACAGGTGAGAGACAGACAGGTAGGGGGACTGACCTCTAAAGCAGCCAATCGCTCTTCAACCTGACTTTGTCTTTGTCCAATCAGAGTGAGGAGCTGAGAGTTGATGATGTCGCTCACTTCCTGCTCCGACAGCTGCAGCGCTGACAGCGCCTCCTGCAGGAGAGGTCAGGTATTACTAATGTTTCAACAGATCAGAATATATCTCTGTGTATGATCTGATGTGTCACCTCGCAGCGCTGCACCTCTGCACGTCCATGCTGCCTCTGCTGCTCAGAGCAGCCACGCAGCTGGTGCAGGAGGGCAGTGTGACGGGCGTCTGTCACACACACACACACACACACACACACACCACACACACAGAGACACACACACACACACAGACACACACAGAGACACACACACACAGAGACACACACACACACACACGCACACAGAGACACACACACACACAGGACACACACACACACACACACACAGAGACACACACACACAGAGACACACGCACACAGAGACACACACACACACACACACACAGAGAGACACACACACACAGAGACACACACACACGCACACAGAGACACACACACACACACAGAGACACACACACACACACGAGACACACGCACGCACGCACACAACACACACACTACACACACGCACACACACACATACACACACGCACACACAGAGACACACGCAGAGACACACACACACACGCAGGCACACACGCTGTGCGCGCTCACACACACACGCACACACACGCACACACAGAGACACACGCAGAGACACACACACACACACACACGCAGGCACACACGCGTGCGCACACACACGCACACAGAGACACACACACACACACACACACACACACACAGAGACACACACACACACACACACACGCACACACCCACAGAGACACACACACGTTTCACTATCAATCTAAACATGAGAACCTGATTACAGCTGTGTGCAGTGTCGAACGAGACTAGCGCTGTGCCCCACCCCTGCACACGATCAAATTACTGAGTGTGAACCTCACACCAGTACGCCACACTGTGTAGCATCCCTCGGATGTTGGTTACACGCTCATAATTCCAAAGCTCTCATCCAGACGTTTAAAGCGACGAGTTTGTATTTTGTCGTGTGTATCTGAGGTGTTTGTACGATCTCGTTGATTGATGGCTGTCTGCTGGTTTGGTTCCTTTCTGAGACCCAGGTATTGTGGTCTGCTGGAGGGTGGGGACCAGGATAGCTGTAACAGAGAACTGTTTGGCATGTGTTTGTTGTTCCTAGGTGGTGATGGTTTCTAGGTTGATGATGATGCTACATCGTTTGATGGGTTAGCAGGGTTGAGTGTGTGATGTTGTGCGGTGTGTCGCTGTGTGTGCAGGGTGTGCGAGATGGAGGCGACTGCGCTCATGATCACGTAGTACTATGTCTTCACGGTGTTTTTGGTATGATTCTGGTTTATGAGGCTGGTTTGAGGGCTCTGCTCATTGCGGCAGTGATGCTGCTTCTCTTTCTCTCTGTTTAATCTGCACTTCCTGTGGCTCGTTTGTAACCTGGAAGGAGGCGGGTCCGGTCTAAAAGGGGGCCGATCCTACTAGTTGCGGTTCTTGGGACGTATTACACTCGGTGCATCACCCTCGGTTTTTTGCGGAGGCCGGTGTACCTGTTGCCGCTCACAAAGGTATGCGGAGGTCTATAAACAATGGTTCCTCACCCACTACTGAATATATTTATGCGAGGGTCCTATTACCTGGTTCCTAACCCACCTGATGCGCGTCTATTAACCTGGGTTCTCGCAGCCACCTGAAGCTGGTCTTTTCATGGTCACTCACCAACGCTGAACCGGTTCGGTAATCCTTGGTGCCTCAGTCCCACCTGATGCTGGTCTGTATCCTGGTTCCTCACTCACCTGAAGCTGGTATAGAAACCTGGTTCCATCACCCAACTGTTGCGCTGGTCTGTATCAGGACGGTCCTCATACCAACCTGAAGCTGGTGTTATTTTCCTGGTTCCTCACCCACCTGGATAGAGGTCTATTAACATGGGGAAGCACCCCCTGGTTAGCGGGTCTTGTACTGGTTTAACGCTCCCTCCTGAAGCGGTCTTTAGTATCTGGTTCCTCACCCACCTGTATGCGGTCTAGTTCTGGTTCCTCACCACCTGTCATGGGTCTGTAATCCTGGTTCCTACCCTCATGTTGCTCTGCTCTATTTCAATGTTCATATCCCATCCGGTATTATTTGCTTAAGGGGTCTTTAAATAACACATTACGGCTTCCTCATCAAACCTGTAGCGGTTCATGGTTAATGGTTCAGTCACCATCCAAGTGTAGATGGGGTCGAAAGTTAAGGGTGTATACGATACCCATCCTGTTAGATGCTAAGAGATACATAGTTTAACGTGCAGTGCACTCAATCCCACGTTGTGCGGGTGGGGTCTATATATCTGGGTTCCTTCAACCACATGATAGCTGTGTTTGAGTGTCATTTATACCTGGTTCTATCATCCCACACCGGATTGACCGTCTTTATCCGGAGTTTAATCACCCTACCTCTGAATTAAAGCTCGGATATATTCCTGTTTCCTCTCCCCACTGTAAGAGATGAAGTCCCTTTGTTCCTAGGTTTTACTCAGCACGCTCCACATGTATAAATAAATGCGGGCGATATCCTTGGTTCCTCTACAAACCTGATGAGGATCTGATATATCTGGGTTCCTACTTCAAGTCCATGAAAGCGGTGTCCACTTTTATCCTGGGTTCCTCACCCACCTGTACTTCACAAATAGACGGCCTCTGATGACCTGGTTCCTCACCCACTTGTGAAGCGAATGTCTATACTCCTGGTTCCTCTCGCAATCTGATCTACGGTGCGGGGTTCTATTAACTGAGGTTCCTCACGCACCTCGAATACCGCGGTCATTATATACCTCATGGTTCCTCCGCACCTGAGAAGCATCTGTAACAGCGCATGTCGCATTCGTTATCATGGTTCCTCACCCACTGAAGCGTCTGTAAACTCGGATTACCTCACCCACCTGAACAGCGGTCTGTAATGGTTCTCACCCACCTGAGCAGATGTTTCTGTATCCTGGTTCCTCACTCACCTGTAGCGTATATGTGTAAACCTTGGTTTACCATCACACTCCTGAAGGTTGCTGGGCTCATTTAATTTCAATGGTTCCTCTCACCCCACATGATTTTGTGTGCCGGTTCTATAAAACCTGGTTATTCTCACCCACAACGAAGCTTGAGATCTGCGATTCTATGAATCCTGGGTTCCTCTCCCCCTGATGACAGTCTTTATTAATCCTGGGTCATTCTCGACTACTGAAAGCTACGGTCTATATACCTTTGGGATTATAACCACACCTGAAGCTAGGGTCTCTATTAACCTTAAGGAATTCTCTCTCCCACTGAAGCTGTGGCCTATAAATTTCTTTGGTTAAATCACCTCTACATGTATTACACCATGCTTAGTATGGTACTATTATACCTTAGGTTTTCCTCATCTGGAACCTGAAGCGGGTTATTACTTAAGGAGGGTCTCACCCTCTTGAAGCTATGTAGGTCTCACATAACCTGGTTGCCTCACCCATACTGTTGCATTTTT
>CM070487.1:47951372-47958872 GCA_036324585.1 Champsocephalus esox
TGGTGGTTCTGGTTTTTTTTTTGGTGTTGTGGTGGGTTGTGTTTGTTGTTTGTGTGTGTTGGTTTTTTAGTTGTTAGAGTTTAAGGGTAAGAATTATTAATTAGAGTGTTAAGGGAGAGAATAAATAAGTTTGTGTGTGATGGGAAGATTTTTAAGTAGAGTTTAAGGGAAGATAAGAAGTTAGAGTTTAAGGAAGATAATAAGTTTAGATTGTAAGGGAAAGATAATAAGTTGAGAGTGGTAATGGAAGATAAATAAGTTTAGATGTTAAGGTAGAGAGAAGAAGAATAGGGATAGGGAATATGAATTATTGGAGGAGAAGAATTGAGAAGAAGGTAAATATATTAATAGATAAGGGGGAATATTCGTGATTATTATTATATTCTTTTAGTAAATGATATTGTATATATTTAAATAAAAGATGATATCAGCATCAGTTATTGTTTTAATGGTGATAGGGTCCATGCTATTGAGTGGAATGACTCAGAGTTCAACCCAACTGTATCTAGTTGGTACCGCTCAAGCACCGGCTCAAGCTGGTTCCAAACTCCTTGCTGGCTGATTCAAACGGGTCAGGGATTCGGTCTTGGTCTGGAACCAAACTCACAAGAAGTCTCTGACGGTTGTTTGTGCTTGTGAGTATGCCGTCTCGCTGGCCAGAAGGCGCTGCAAACCAAAGCAAAGACAGAGTGTGGCCCTTCTATGTGCCATCTCTTCTTTGTCCTCACGTCTTTTTGTCCAGGGAGGACAACAAGACGAGGGCAGTGACCGAGCTGGTGACAAAGTGTGCAGAAAGTCAGCCCAACAGGACCAGAACTGAAAATGTGTTCCTGTCAACTAAAGACGTCAGTCAGAGGTCAGGGGTCAGAGGTCAGGGGTCAGAGGTCAGGGGGTTACCGTGGCCTCGGCGTGGATCAGCCGGCAGACGTCGGCTGGAGGCAGGTAGCTGACCCTCTGCAGCAGGTGGAGGTACTTCCTGAGCACCGCTCTGATCTGCAGACAGACACACGTGTTATCAGACGAGTCTCCAGGTGCTCCACCGACACCTGGTGGACCTCACTGATAGAGGACACCTGCCAACACCTGACTGAGTACACAACCGGGACCTGGACCTCAGACCCCCCCTGTGGGACCTGCTGACCTCTGCGGTTCGTTGAGTCTCAGATTCAGTCAGTTTGTGGTTCAGCTCCTGGATCCTGATCTCCTTTAGCTTCACCTGCCTCTCCACCTGCTCCCAGAGAACACACACCTCCTGCGCACACACACACACACACACACACACACACACACACACACCACACACACACACACACACACACACACACACACACACACACCCCATCATCATCATCATCTGAGGAAATGCTAATATTTCACAATATGGGTTAAATTGTTCATTATAATTTCTGTAGTGCATTCCAGGTGTTCACGTACGTGCACACCGTCATGTTCCAGGTGTTCCATTCCGTCCTTCAGGGTGTTCAATCTGAGGTCTACGTCCTGCAGAGAGGACAGCAGCTCCACACTGACGTACCTCACCTGAGTCTCACACACCTGAACACACATTGTGTTCATTAGTTTAGGGAATGTCAGAGAGAATACTGGTGAGATATGATTTACATCAGCTTACCCAATGTGTGTTATGGTAGGATGTACCTGTGTCAGGTGTGTTATGCTAGGATGTACCTGTGTCAGGTGTGTTATGGTAGGATGTACCTGTCAGGTGTGTTATGGTAGGATGTACCTGTGTCAGGTGTGTTATGGTAGGATTTACCTGTGTCAGGTGTGTTATGGTAGGATGTACCTGTCAGGTGTGTTATGGTAGGATGTACTGTCAGGTGTGTTATGGTAGGATGTACCTGTGTCAGGTGTGTTATGGTAGGATGTACCTGTGTCAGGTGTGTTATGGTAGGATGTACCTGTGTCAGGTGTGTTATGGTAGGATGTACCTGTGTCAGGTGTGTTATGGTAGGATGTACCTGTGTCAGGTGTGTTATGGTAGGATGTACCTGTGTCAGGTGTGTTATGGTAGGATGTACCTGGTCAGGTGTGTTATGGTAGGATGTACCTGTGTCAGGTGTGTTATGGTAGGATGTACCTGTGTCAGGTGTGTTATGGTAGGATGTACCTGTGTCAGGTGTGTTATGGTAGGATGTACCTGTCAGGTGTGTTGTGGTAGGATGTACCTGTGTCAGGTGTGTTATGGTAGTATGTACCTGTCAGGTGTGTTATGGTAGTATGTACCTGTCAGGTGTGTTATGGTAGGATGTACCTGTGTCAGGTGTGTTATGGTAGTATGTACCTGTCAGGTGTGTTATGGTAGGATGTACCTGTGTCAGGTGTGTTATGGTAGTATGTACCTGTCAGGTGTGTTATGGTAGGATGTACCTGTGTCAGGTGTGTATGGTAGATGTCCTGTCAGGTGTGATATGGTAGGATGTACCTGTCAGGTGTGTTATGGTAGGATGTACCTGTGTCAGGTGTGTTATGGTAGTATGTACCTGTCAGGTGTGTTATGGTAGGATGTACCTGTGTCAGGTGTGTTATGGTAGGATGTACCTGTGTCAGGTGGTGTTATGGTAGGATGTACCTGTGTCAGGTGTGTTATGGTAGGATGTACTGTCAGGTGTGTTATGGTAGGATGTACCTGTCAGGTGTGTTATGGTAGGATGTACCGTGTCAGGTGTGTTATGGTAGGATGTACCTGTAGGTTGTAGGTAGGTGTACCTGTCAGGTGTGTTATGGTAGGATGTACCTGTGTCAGGTGTGTTATGGTAGGATGTACCTGTGTCAGGTGTGTTATGGTAGGATGTACCTGTCAGGTGTGTTATGGTAGGATGTACCTGTCAGGTGTGATATGGTAGGATGTACCTGTCAGGTGTGTATGGTAGGATGTACTGTCGTGTGTATGGTAGGATGTACCTGTCAGGTGTGTTATGGTAGGATGTACCTGTCAGGTGTGTTATGGTAGGATGTACCTGTGCAGGTGTGTTATGGTAGGATGTACCTGTGTCAGGTGTGTTATGGTAGGATGTACCTGTCAGGTGTGTTATGGTAGGATGTACCTGTGTCAGGTGTGTTATGGTAGGATGTACCTGTCAGGTGTGTTATGGTAGGATGTACCTGTCAGGTGTGTTATGGTAGGATGTACCTGTGTCAGGTGTGTTATGTGGATGTACCTGTCAGGTGTGTATGGTAGGATGTACCTGTGTCAGGTGTGTTATGGTAGGATGTACCTGTCAGGTGTGTTATGGTAGGATGTACCTGTGTCAGGTGTGTTATGTAGGATGTACGTGTCAGGTGTGTATGGTAGGATGTACCTGTCAGGTGTGTTATGGTAGGATGTACCTGTCAGGTGTGTTATGGTAGGATGTACCTGTCAGGTGTGTTATGGTAGGATGTACCTGTGTCAGGTGTGTTATGGTAGGATGTACCTGTGTCAGGTGTGTTATGGTAGGATGTACCTGTGTCAGGTGTGTTATGGTAGGATGTACCTGTGTCAGGTGTGTTATGGTAGGATGTACCTGTGCAGGTGTGTTATGGTAGGATGTACCTGTGTCAGGTGTGTTATGTAGGATGTACCTGTGTCAGGTGTGTTATGGTAGGATGTACCTGTGTCAGGTGTGTTATGGTAGGATGTACCTGTCAGGTGTGTTATGGTAGGATGTACCTGTGTCAGGTGTGTTATGGTAGGATGTACCTGTGTCAGGTGTGTTATGGTAGGATGTACCTGTCAGGTGTGTTATGGTAGGATGTACCTGTGTCAGGTGTGTTATGGTAGGATGTACCTGTCAGGTGTGTTATGGTAGGATGTACCTGTGTCAGGTGTGTTATGGTAGGATGTACCTGTCAGGTGTGTTATGGTAGGATGTACCTGTCAGGTGTGTTATGGTAGGATGTACCTGTGTCAGGTGTGTTATGGTAGGATGTACCTGTGTCAGGTGTGTTATGGTAGGATGTACCTGTGTCAGGTGTGTTATGGTAGGATGTACCTGTGTCAGGTGTGTTATGGTAGGATGTACCTGTCAGGTGTGTTATGGTAGGATGTACCTGTGTCAGGTGTGTTATGGTAGGATGTACCTGTGTCAGGTGTGTTATGGTAGGATGTACCTGTCAGGTGTGTTATGGTAGGATGTACCTGTGTCAGGTGTGTTATGGTAGGATGTACCTGTGTCAGGTGTGTTATGGTAGGATGTACCTGTCAGGTGTGTTATGGTAGGATGTACCTGTGTCAGGTGTGTTATGGTAGGATGTACCTGTGTCAGGTGTGTTATGGTAGGATGTACCTGTCAGGTGTGTTATGGTAGGATGTACCTGTGTCAGGTGTGTTATGGTAGGATGTACCGTGTCAGGTGTGTTATGGTAGGATGTACCTGTGTCAGGTGTGTTATGGTAGGATGTACCTGTCAGGTGTGTTATGGTAGGATGTACCTGTCAGGTGTGATATGGTAGGATGTACCTGTCAGGTGTGTTATGGTAGGATGTACCTGTGTCAGGTGTGTTATGGTAGGATGTACCTGTGTCAGGTGTGTTATGGTAGGATGTACCTGTCAGGTGTGTTATGGTAGGATGTACCTGTGTCAGGTGTGTTATGGTAGGATGTACCTGTGTCAGGTGTGTTATGGTAGGATGTACCTGTGTCAGGTGTGTTATGGTAGGATGTACCTGTGTCAGGTGTGTTATGGTAGGATGTACCTGTGTCAGGTGTGTTATGGTAGGATGTACCTGTGTCAGGTGTGTTATGGTAGGATGTACCTGTCAGGTGTGTTATGGTAGGATGTACCTGTCAGGTGTGTTATGGTAGGATGTACCTGTGTCAGGTGTGATATGGTAGGATGTACCTGGTCAGGTGTGTATGGTAGGATGTACCTGTCAGGTGTGTTATGGTAGGATGTACCTGTCAGGTGTGTTAGGTGGATGTACCTGGTCAGGTGTGTTATGGTAGGATGTACCTGTGTCAGGTGTGTTATGGTAGGATGTACCTGTGTCAGGTGTGTTATGGTAGGATGTACCTGTCAGGTGTGTTATGGTAGGATGTACCTGTGTCAGGTGTGTTATGGTAGGATGTACCTGTCAGGTGTGTTATGGTAGGATGTACCTGTGTCAGGTGTGTTATGGTAGGATGTACCTGTGTCAGGTGTGTTATGGTAGGATGTACCTGTCAGGTGTGTTATGGTAGGATGTACCTGTCAGGTGTGTTATGGTAGGATGTACCTGTGTCAGGTGTGTTATGGTAGGATGTACCTGTGTCAGGTGTGTTATGGTAGGATGTACCTGTGTCAGGTGTGTTATGGTAGGATGTACCTGTCAGGTGTGTTATGGTAGGATGTACCTGTCAGGTGTGTTATGGTAGGATGTACCTGTGTCAGGTGTGTTATGGTAGGATGTACCTGTCAGGTGTGTTATGGTAGGATGTACCTGTGTCAGGTGTGTTATGGTAGGATGTACCTGTCAGGTGTGTTATGGTAGGATGTACCTGTCAGGTGTGTTATGGTAGGATGTACCGTGTCAGGTGTGTTATGGTAGGATGTACCTGTGTCAGGTGTGTATGGTAGGAGTACTGGTCAGGTGTATGTGGATGTACCTGTCAGGTGTGTTATGGTAGGATGTACCTGTCAGGTGTGTTATGGTAGGATGTACCTGTCAGGTGTGTTATGGTAGGATGTACCTGTGTCAGGTGTGTTGATAGTGTGTAGTAGGATGTACCTGTCAGGTGTGTTATGGTAGGATGTACCTGTGTCAGGTGTGTTAGGTGTGTTATGGTAGGATGTACCTGTGTCAGGTGTGTTATGGTAGGATGTACCTGTCAGGTGTGTATGGTAGGATGTACCTGTGTCAGGTGTGTTATGGTAGGATGTACCTGTCAGGTGTGTTATGGTAGGATGTACCTGTCAGGTGTGTTATGGTAGGATGTACCTGTGTCAGGTGTGTTATGGTAGGATGTACCTGTGTCAGGTGTGTTATGGTAGGATGTACCTGTCAGGTGTGTTATGGTAGGATGTACCTGTGTCAGGTGTGTTATGGTAGGATGTACCTGTGTCAGGTGTGTTATGGTAGGATGTACCTGTGTCAGGTGTGTTATGGTAGGATGTACCTGTCAGGTGTGTTATGGTAGGATGTACCTGTGTCAGGTGTGATATGGTAGGATGTACCTGTCAGGTGTGTTATGGTAGGATGTACCTGTGTCAGGTGTGTTATGGTAGGATGTACCTGTGTCAGGTGTGTTATGGTAGGATGTACCTGTGTCAGGTGTGTTATGGTAGGATGTACCTGTCAGGTGTGTTATGGTAGGATGTACCTGTCAGGTGTGTTATGGTAGGATGTACCTGTCAGGTGTGTATGGTAGGATGTACCTGTCAGGTGTGTTATGGTAGGATGTACCTGTCGGTGTGTATGGTAGTGTACTGTCAGGTGTGTTATGGTAGGATGTACCTGTGTCAGGTGTGTTATGGTAGGATGTACCTGTGTCAGGTGTGTTATGGTAGGATGTACCTGTGTCAGGTGTGTTATGGTAGGATGTACCTGTGTCAGGTGTGTTATGGTAGGATGTACCTGTGTCAGGTGTGTTATGGTAGGATGTACCTGTGTCAGGTGTGTTATGGTAGGATGTACCTGGTCAGGTGTGTTATGGTAGGATGTACCTGTGTCAGGTGTGTTATGGTAGGATGTACCTGTGTCAGGTGTGTTATGGTAGGATGTACCTGTGTCAGGTGTGTTATGGTAGGATGTACCTGTCAGGTGTGTTATGGTAGGATGTACCTGTCAGGTGTGTTATGGTAGGATGTACCTGTGTCAGGTGTGTTATGGTAGGATGTACCTGTGTCAGGTGTGTTATGGTAGGATGTACCTGTGTCAGGTGTGTTATGGTAGGATGTACCTGTCAGGTGTGTTATGGTAGGATGTACCTGTCAGGTGTGGTAGTGTTATGGTAGGATGTACCTGTCAGGTGTGTTATGGTAGGATGTACCTGTGTCAGGTGTGTTATGGTAGGATGTACCTGGTCAGGTGTGTTATGGTAGGATGTACCTGTCAGGTGTGTTATGGTAGGATGTACCTGTGTCAGGTGTGTTATGGTAGGATGTACCTGTGTCAGGTGTGTTATGGTAGGATGTACCTGTCAGGTGTGTTATGGTAGGATGTACCTGTGTCAGGTGTGTTATGGTAGGATGTACCTGTGTCAGGTGTGTTATGGTAGGATGTACCTGTCAGGTGTGTTATGGTAGGATGTACCTGTCAGGTGTGTTATGGTAGGATGTACCTGTGTCAGGTGTGTTATGGTAGGATGTACCTGTGTCAGGTGTGTTATGGTAGGATGTACCTGTGTCAGGTGTGTTATGGTAGGATGTACCTGTGTCAGGTGTGTTATGGTAGGATGTACCTGTCAGGTGTGTTATGGTAGGATGTACCTGTGTCAGGTGTGTTATGGTAGGATGTACCTGTGTCAGGTGTGTTATGGTAGGATGTACCTGTGTCAGGTGTGTTATGGTAGGATGTACCTGT